>WURT03014825.1:0-16165 GCA_009936505.3 Holothuria glaberrima | reverse complement strand
GGTGTTAAATTCGTAGGGTAACCTCCTCCGCCGGGATTCCCCTTGAATTAGTGGTGTGCTACCTACACAAATAGTTTTCAAAAGCAGTATTTGTTCCGTATGTTTTGGAGATGTGCGCATATCATAACTTTTGTTCCGCAGGGTACGGTATACGCTAAGCCTCTATGGATATTGTTCACCATACACTCGGTGTGCGTACAGGGTATTAATTGTTTCACAATTTAAAGCGGTTTTATAATTTGGTTAATTTGTGGGCTAACTCATTACAAGTAGCTCAGTTATTTACTCTCCAATTTGTACGAGGATGGATCAAATCAAATCACGTATTAAAGTTGTTTAGGTTCAATTTCCACTTCTATTCCAAATTACCTATGCGTGCCATATATTAGAGAGAATGCTGCTTTTTACCTAAAACTTAGACGAGCACTTCACTGACAGATGTTTTTTAGATAAATTTGTTATATTACCGATTGTAGAGAACATATTTAGGACTGGAGTACCGTAGCTAAGTTGAACAATATTGAGTTTTCCTAGTTGATTACCATTGCAGCGTACACCGGCATCCTCGGTGTGATCGGTGTGGTCACAATTTGACGATCTCCTATACTCAGCATTTCTGCAATCGGTAAGTTTTTCTTCTTCCCCAGTACAGTCAATTCCACCCCTATATATTGTGCCGGTTCCATCACCGAATGTAGACTGTCCAAATGCTGTACCACCAGTATTGAATCCTAGTTGACGACAGACAACCACAGCGTCCTTGTCATCCCAGCCATCATCGCATACTGTACTCCATGTACGATAACGGTCATAGTACATCTCTACACGACCCTCCTTTGGGGTGGTTCCTCCCACAAGTCGAATTTCTCGAAATTCTGTATTTTTATCTGCCGAAGTTAAATGCATAGAAGGAAATGATTGATAGTTTTCTTTCTGTAGTGCAACAAAGGACTTTATAGCTTAAACTCATTAGTTGGTAATTATTCGGCTATTGATTTAATTCTTTAAAATATTCTTACTTGGACAAATTACCTAAGTTGGAATAGGTGTAGTGACCCGAAAAAGCTACTAATATGTACCCTTGTTTAGCCTCTGTATACTTTCTCGGTACTTATTATGCATTTTAGAAAAAGATCAAAGTGAATGAATTCCCTACCAAACAAATTGCAACGTACACCCGCAACCTGATAATTACGACAGATTTCTGTTTCCAAACCCCACCCACGGTGAGTGCAGTTTTGTAAAATGTCCTCAGTTCCAGTGCACAGGACGTAGTTCAGCCAAAAGGGTCCACTTCCTACACCATACCTAGTGCCTGCATAGGAAGTGGCGGAAGCGTTGAATCCAACCTGACGACAAACTACGTCAGCATTATTTGTGTCCCAAGAATAACTGCATACTCTCCCCCACTGACCGTCATGAAACACTTCAACTCGTCCTTCAGTTGATGAGGGCCCTCCAGCCAGTCGAAGATCTAATTTGAAAAATAAAAATGATAATTATTGTTCTTCAAAAATGACTGAAACTTATTCATGTCAACAGATAGAAAACGGTCTGATCTTCGAAAAACTATTTAAAACGTTTATTCATTCGTCCCGTCAATGTGAGTTTAAATGATAATAAGAGGGCCTGTTTGTTAAGATATTGCAAGTACCTTGAGAAACAGTCTCTTATTCTTGCAGGTGAAACACGAAGTTTCGTCATATAACGTCCAAAAATTTCATGCCAACAGTCGGCTTATTTTGATCAGAGAGGTGTTAGGATCATGACCTCATGAATATTGCGAGAGTTTCCACTTAAGAGCAAGCAAGAAATGAGATCCCCTAATGCTAATGGAAAAGCGTTTGTTACCACCTCGGGAACCATCAGGCCCGGAGCAAGATATCAAAACATCAAGTGGGACCACTGGAATCAAAGTCTGGCAATGACGTACCAGGGATGGGCTCGTTACAATTTGAAAGTAACTAGTTATAGTTACAGCTACCTCCATAAAATTGTAACACATTACAGTATTTAGTTACAACGTTGAAAGAGCAACTAGTTACAGTTACTTTTGACCAAAAAGTATCTTTACCTTTCACAAGCAGTTAGCTACTTTAAACTTGAAGAAACGGTTATCTCGTCCGAAAAGGAGGGAGGAGGGGGGGGGCTAACAGATTCTGTAGGGACGGGAAACAGTCACCGCCTTCCTCGTACCCGAAAGTAAGCCGGTGATACGCAGTGTCTCAACGATTCCTTCTGATTTTTACTATGGATACAGTGGATATACCCTTTCAGCGCAACAATGAGATGGTTAAGACTATTTGTAAGACAAAGCTTGGTGGCAATCGCAAGTCATTTTAATTATGACAGTACTACTTTGAATAAGGGATGTTTACAATCCAACCGAAAACTAAGAGAGGTTAACGGATTTTAAAGAAGGTCAGTGTTGCTACAGGAGTAAAAGTCAGTTTTCCTAAGAGACACAATTAGCTACAATTTTAACCAATAAAATTTTGAATCGTCGTGCAAGGTCTAAAGTTTGTCTAAGAGACATTTCTTAAGTACAAAACTCAGCTTTCAGTTTATCCTAATGAACAACAATGCAAATGTTGAGAAGTGTAGCATACATATGAAGGTCATACACCACAATTTCTTTTCAAAATATTTTGAAACTTCAAGTAAGAAATTTTTATCCTTGCCATGACCAACGGTCTTTCCATTAATATTTTGAGGACATGCTTCAAACCATTTGACCATCTTAATATTTCACTGATTTCGTTTGGCTACACTTACTGTTATTTTAGTGTAATGACTTTTTGGAATATCCCCAAAAATATTGGCAAAGATTGTAACCATACTTCTGATTCATCAACAAGTATGTGATCTGTACAGAATACATGAATAGAAGCACGGTAACTGAAGCATGATACTATTTTATAAACAAGGCTGTAACGCCCGAATTCATGCTTGAATCTGTTTTCTTAGACTCTGAAAGGGCCTGCAACGGGAGGTACCCTAATAGGGATTAGTCCAAAATGGACTGCAATGGAAGGTTCCCTCGGGGTTCATTCCATCCAAATGGACTCTAATTAACCTTTGACCCACATTTTGACCTTTAAGCTTGATCCTTTAGCAACCAAAGACCTTTCTTCAAAGAGAAGTACCATCTTTTTGGCATTTCAGATTTAAATGATGGCCTCATTTTTAACTTAATGATAGGGCAACAATGGCACACAAATCCATTTTGATCTTTACCCCATGAGGTCATCATTGTCGTATAGACAACTTTCCATGGTCAGTCATTAGTCCATTAGTGGGGAACCTTTTTTTCTCTGACGGGCCGTTTTGAAGTTTATAATCCACTTGCGGGCCGCACACAGAGAGGGTAAAATAAGCTGTCCCCCACAGGGCACAGGCAAAGGGGCACCAGACAAGCCCTGATGGGGTTCAGGGGAAGGAAAAGTCTAGGCAAGAACTGTGGCAACGCCCGGGAGCTCTGAGATTTGTACTAGTTTGTGAGCAACATAATACTCATGCACTATTTTTAAATGGCATATAATGAGCAAGGCTAAAGAGGCCAGAAGTATGACAATGTGACCATTTGTCTTTTAACCTATGTGTGATATAATAATGAATAAGCGCAAATAAAGGGTGCGCGTGAAGCGCGTCGAAAAAACTGCGTATTTTTAAACCAACTTTATTTTGTCCTCATTAACCTTGCAAAATTGTCCACTCTCTGACGTTTAATTCACTTTTCGGAGGGACATTTCTTAGGCCCCACAACACCTTTTCGAATCTACCGAAACAGATACATTGCCCACTGAGTTTCATTAGCCTATGTTCCACGCAAAACTTATGTTACCTACAGAAGTACAGAGATTCGGCACCCGATTAATGTCTAACGAAACGGTAGTCATGTTACATTGTGCATACAGGGATTTTAGTAGTATACTAAGTAGTGTTTCGCAGCAACTTTACCTGAAATACCCGAAAAGTAGTACTGCACAAATAGGATAAACTGTGGGCACCGTAGGCTAAGAGATCATTGTCAAATAGTTTTCAAGTGATTCTGAATTGTCATTAATGAATTGCCTCACGGGCTGGATGAAATGGTCTCGCAGACCGCATACAGCCCGTGGCCGGAGGAGGTTCCCCACCCCTACGCAAGTCTAATCGGAAGGACGGCTCCCTGCACAGCTCTGAAAAAATTTCCTTCCCTAAGTGTTTGTAATCCTTTAAGTGCTTAGTTAAAAGATTTAGATATTTACAAAACGATTTTGCGTCCTTTGGAGAAGAGTATATGAACAAAGTGACATAACTTTGATGCACACGTCCTACAAAGGAAACTAATTCGACTTAACCGGCTCATTTAGGCATAAGGAATTAATTTAGAGGACTATTTTAACGCCTAAAAGAAAATAAAGTGCAAAAAAAACTAGAAAAATGTGATAAAATCCCTTTGCAGATCCTTACAAAGATGTCATTTTACATCATACCAACTGTCGATAAGATTCAAGACACTGTTTGAAAAGTACCGCCACCATTCGACGGAACCATATTTTGCTTCCTACTCCGTGTCCATCATTTGATTTTCTGATGCTAAAATGAAATAAACTTTTTCCTAATGCTTGTTCTTGTTGCTATATTCGCTGAGGCAGTGTTTGATTTTGTCGGATATGAGGAGTTTGGGAAAAATATAATGACTACTTTTACAACCAGTAATCTAAAAATTACAAACTATCGGTACCCCTTAAAACCCCTTAAGCGATTTGGGGTGATAAGTCACCACAAAACACTCACGAGTTTCCAGGGAGTATAACTCCACTACCCTACCTCCTAGAGACTTAGTTTTAGTATCAAAAGAAGGCAATGAAAAAAGTCTTTGATACAAAAATAACTTTTAGGGGAAATGTTCCCAAGTTTTTTTTTTCAAATTTGAGTTGAAAGTTTGCTATGATTAAAAAATTTCAAAATTTTCCCAAAAATCAGCGACAAGGGCTTTTTACTTCAAAAAAATCAGGGGCAGTAAAAAAAGGGCTATCAAGCTGCAAATTGATTTAGAATAACCCTAATAATTAAACATTTTCTGAAAGTTATAGGTGGTGGGGTGAATCAATGTGGGAATTATGACTAAAACTGTCAAAAGTTATGAAAAATTACGCAAATTAGCCCAAAAATGGTGTCAAATTTAAAAAAAATCAGGCCCGTGGTATGCTGCAATCCTTTTTCATTGAAAATCTAAGCCAAAACAGAATGAGTCATCAGTTCAACACACTGCTGACCAAAATAAGCCCTTTTAGACGATGTGCGGACATCAAAGATAACGTGAGCAATTACCAATAATAATGTTAAAAAGCCACGATCTAAACCCAAGTCTGGACTGTCTTTTTTCAACGTAATAGTGAGTACAATTAAACTGTAAATTTGTCCCATTTTGACCAGATACAGTTATAATGCATGTCTTTAAACAACGATGGGTCACTCATGTTCCAGAGATTTAAATCGAATTAAAATGACCCAATAACAAAAATTTGGAGACACGGATTTTAAAAGCTTGTTAAAAAATTTCTCGATAGAGGACGACGGCTGAACACATGATGTCCATTTTACTTTTATTGTTACAAGAAAGTTTTCCCGTCCCTTACGGAAGTAAAACTTTAACCAAGGTAAGTTGATTGACACAGCCGATCCATATTTGTAATGTCTTGATGGATAACCTTGCATTTCATGTGTGCAGTAAGACTCACAATACTTTGATACCCTAAACATGTTATATGTAATATATGTGTGGTAGGCCTACATAGTAAGAAAACAATGACGGTCTGAACTAAAAATATCTTTGCATGCATCCACAAAACACATAGACCTGGTCCGCGTCATTGAAATTCCCTCTGCTTCCTCAACGTCAAAGTAAACGTAAAATATTTCATAATCGACGTCTGATTGAGAATTGAATCTTATTCATTCACAAATTGAAGTTTCACAAAGTCTGACTCTCCGCCTTAAACTTAAGGAAAGAAAAGTAATAGTTCTGACAACAACATCGCTACTGTAACAACTAAGGCTTACTTCAGAAGGGCCTATACAACGATTTGGTGGTGTTCGTTTGTGACTTTTTACCTCTTTTGGCCCCATAATTCATTTAATCTCAATTATCTGAATATGACTTGAACGATATATGCTTCGATTTGTAATTTGAGAGGGAGATATTGTTTCGTGGTTACTGGTTGTAAAAGGGCAGTCAATTTACTTTCTACTAACCACTACTATGACAAAATCAAACACTACCGTCGTGTCTATTGGTGCCAAAAGCTGGCATAAAGACCAAGGTTACTTCATCATCATATCATAACCATTACAGTATGGATGATTGCCAAACAAAACTATATATGGTTTTGTCCATTGGCGGGTTTATCCAGGCAGTTCCTTCCATTCCACCGACGGTTGTTATAGCATGAAATGATATCTTGTGAGAAACTGAATGAGCAGTTTATACATTTGTCCCATTTTACTCACCTTCAGGTATTTATTTTCCTACAGTTATGAAAGTAGTCTTTTGAATTTCTCACACCCAAAAATAAGCCGATTAAAGGAGGTTATTTTTCTCCGTACGACATTTACTTCAAACGTTATATCGGTTTGTCTTTACTCATGGGTTTCCAAGATGACGGCCATTGCTGGGCCAAATGAACCCCTTGGGATACGAAATCGCTTTAGGAAGCTCAAACTCTTCAAAATGGACACTTTGAGGATTACAGAAATGAAAGATAGAAAGATGTGTCCCTGCCTAACCCATCAAGTTTGTACTTGATTAGACCATGAAGTTATTTGTAGTAGCTCCATGATCAGACTAGGGAAGTGTTAGGAATGAGATCCAACATTTTACAGAGACTTTCAAGCAATGTTCGTAGGATTGTAAACTTGTTTTCTCCTCAAAATGTCTATTACAATACTAGGATCAACGAGGGTTAGTGACTTATTGGTAAAATGACAATGGATAGAACTACTCTTTCCTTTGATTTAACAAGTTAACTTTTCTTTGAGGGTCGTCTTATACGAAAGTATGAAATTTACACTTTTGTCATTTTTGGTGGAAGTAAATCCCTCACTTCTGTTAACTTCATTGAAGGCTTTATACAGAACTACAATTTTGAGTACGTGTGTAAGTGATAGGGAAATTTTCTACAACTGAAGGAAATGAGCGAGTCTTGAATGATGCTCAAAGCAGCCGAGCAGACGATGCATTAAATTCCTAGCGACAAAAGGAAATACAATATTTAAACGTTCATCTATAGTCGTTTAGCTAAAAATTTTGTGTAAAGCTTGACACTCGTAGGCTTTATTCAACACCCTGTACTTGACAGCTCCAAAACACGTCGAAAAACGAGAACTCGTTCTGCAATGTCGAACATCGAACCCTACAGTGCAGGTACATTTACCGTGGATACACGGAGGTTGTACACTTATCATCATGACGTCGTATATTCAAACTTCATAGCACTGATTTTCAGGTACCTCAAAACAGCACATGCATGATATTTATATACATCCTCTCGGTACTAAGTCTACTAACGTCACCTAGCTAGGTACATATACAGCCCTACCGTGCCGCCGTACTGTTTCATACTTTCACTTCTAACTTCGTTTATTTTTTATGAGGAGTCCACAAGTCTGTTGTTGGGTCATTTACACCTGCCGGGTACATGTTCTGCTTAAGTTGTCATTTGAAAAATAACATAACTTTAACGAAGGGCATTGTGCTGAGATTTCCCTAGCATTTCTTCCGTGGAAAGACATCTCCGCCATCTTTGTCTATGTTCTTTCCTTGCTGCACCACCGACCGAGGTGTTGTGAGATGCGGGTACAAGAACAGTTCGCGAACGTGTTCTTTGTGTTCGACAACACTGTTCTCTGTTCCAGAACAGGGTGTCGAATACAGCCGTAGGTATCAAACCTCGTGTTAACAAAAGGCAATTGTTTCAAGATTACTTGGTAGTGCAAAAGGCATCTCATCATTAGGGAGGGGACTTTACGTAACAGTAAGAACAAAGGTGTTACGACCGATAATGTAAAAATTAACCGACAATGCAAAAACGACCGATAATGTAATTACAGATAATGGAAAAAACAACCGATAATGTAAAACAAATTTACCGATAATGTAAAAAAAATCTTTGGACCGATAATGTAAAAAGAATTTACCGATAATGTAAAAACTGTTCTAACGAAGATTTCATATAGTCCTACGTACATGTGTGCGTGTATATGTGTGTATGTAGGTAGGTAGGCATGTATGTAGGTAGAAAACAAACTTTTTACCTCACCAAAAAGAACGTACCTATGATAAAAAATATCATAAGAGGACTTCCCATATTTTATTACATAAAGGTGGATCATACTGATGGTACTGCTTATTTGCATATGGTCCATAAGAAGGCGCCCCCTAATTAAAACCAGATATCACGAATCACTATTTGGAGGGCAAGTTGCGCCCTACCTCCGAAGAAGATCCCTATCTCCGAGATGATAGTGGGCAGAGGATTAGCCCGTCAAAATGTCATGCACAACACATGGGCCTACCGTTCCTGTGAGTACCAAGCCTGTTCCCCTTCCTACTGACCTTACGCTATATGCGTAAAGTTGAAAAAAACTGTTTTTCCCCTATATGCTAACACTAATTTTTTCGTGTTTTACTTTGCAGTGCCCCCCAGGGAAGGTCCCTGTCTCGAACCAAACCCTTAGCCAACCATTTCAAACTCAAAAGCTGATGGGCCCATGTGTCCTGTATAACATAAGGACGGCGTATGTTTTGAGCGGTCTGCCCTGGTTGAGTTTGGACTGGCGAATTGTAGTAATTGTATATAGATTGTGTGGTTGAAAGGACATTTCAATGCGTTTACGTATTCCCATATAAAAAGTGTGTAAAAAAGTTAAGGGGAAACAATATTTTCCCACTATTTACAATTGATATAATCAATATAATTTGCCTCTAAGGGGCGCCCTCTAATAAAAACCAGATATCTCGAAAACTAAAGGATTGAGAATTACAATTTTAAATCAGCATGTCCGAAAACCCAGTAGTGTTGTTATCGATATTCTAAAGGTAGAGGAAGGTTAATCCCCCTCACCCATTCCCCGCCCCAGGGGAAGAAGGGGCTGAAATCGAAACCTCACATTTCATAAAAGTTGCGCCCTAGAGGTAAGTTGCGTCCTAGAGGTAATCGACCACGCTGATCAGAGATCCGAAATCAGTTTCCCCGTATCTTGATCGTAGTGGGATATACCGGCCGTCAAAGGGTCCATTTTTAGTTCCATTTCCATAAGTTAGAGAAGATTTTGGGCTTTTCAAAACTTTTCGTTTTAATACTAGATGGTTATGGTATATATAATATGTATGTATAACTATACATGTATTTATTATATATATATATATGTATATATATATATATAGAAAGAACATAGTCCACGTGTACTACGAAGAAAATAATAGTCAATGAATAGACGACAAAGGACAAGGAAGTCATAATTGACAAGCGAAGTACAAAAAGATGATAAAACTTACTAAAATGTAAACTCTCTGATGAGGAATTAAGAGATAATTACTATTAGGTTAACAAAACAAGTGCTAAAACTGTGCATCACTACAGATCATTATGTCTCAGAACGTTGAGTAGGTTTATCTTGACAACGGTAAAAGACATTACACTTATTCCAATAGATCTTTCCTTAGGGGATCTCACTATTTAACTTTCAAGGAAAATCAGGCTTTTTTGTGACATGCCACTGTACCTCATTTAAATGTAAACAAAGGTTTTCATCCTCATAATAATCGTTTCTTCTTGAGAGAATTTCATTTCGATTAAAATTTCAACCAACAAAAAGCAAACAAACAACACGATACAAGCTCTGCTCTAGAATTATTCGTAGAACAACTTCTTTTAGTAATAGGCAAGCTAAAGACTGAAGAATGTACCTCTCTTTCGAGAGGTTATAACCTCGTACATTCAGATACTCACCACCAACACGGATGTTGCAAGCCACGCTGGCGTCTTCTGTATGATCGCAGTTATGTTTACCCCATCCAAAAGAGTTACAGTTTTGTAAAATGTTTTCAGTTCCATTACATTGAACATTATCCATCCATATAGGCCCAGTGCCTTCCCCAAAAGCAGCGTG
Organism: Holothuria glaberrima; assembly: GCA_009936505.3. Classification (NCBI taxonomy): domain Eukaryota; kingdom Metazoa; phylum Echinodermata; class Holothuroidea; order Aspidochirotida; family Holothuriidae; genus Holothuria; species Holothuria glaberrima. The sequence goes on along the minus strand of WURT03014825.1, from coordinate 6,007 downwards.
AAGAACAGCCGTTCCGTTGTCGTAAAATCCTAACTGCCTGCAAACAACAGTGGCGTCGTCGTCATCCCAGAAGTCGTCACAAATCGTGCCCCACTGACCATCATAGTACACTTCAACTCGGCCTTCAAGATGTACAGATCCTCCAACAAGTCTAATGTCTGAGGTGGGTAAAAATATCAATTTTTTAGCAGCATTTATAAACCTCGGAACTTATATAAGTCACTTCGATCACACTGTTAGTGTTCTTTTGATAGAAAGGTTTTTAAATATTCCATTTTCTGTCACTGGTAAGAGTATTTCTTCTACAGATTTATTATGGAAAAGGGGAGATGAAAAATAAAAATCTGGATCAGATGTTACATTTTGGCGATATCCGTCACTCACATGTCTAGCGCCATTTGACATAATAATATTGTAACATATCAATTATGTGATAAACTGTGGACTAAGTGAATGTATCTATACGCCGTAATGACAATGAGTAATAACTGGAGAATGGGAAAACATACGGGGTATAGGAAGTCTGAAGTACATAAGAAGTATGGACGCACAAAAATCCTTGATTATTACCACGCTATCCTAACAGTATACAAGTACGAAGCATGAGCGGTAACTCACGAAAGGAGCCAAAAAACTGGGTAGTCGAGATGATTTTCACCGATAAAAAGTTGAATGAAAGCTTTGTTATTACATACGTCCAATTTCTACGAAACTGTGCCTGCTCAAACATTGGGTCTGATATAGGCCAGTTATAGAAACTTATAATTTTCAAGCACAGTACTTTCGCTCTTGACCGCTAGTGACTTCTGGCCTCCTTAAACAATACTATTCTTCCCAAAATGATAAGCCCATGTATGAAGTATGAAAGTTATTCACCACATGCGCCCTGAGCTCTTGCATGTGCTAGCATTTCCAACGTTTTTGTTGTTTCAGGTCCGGTACCTTAGATGACCTTCTATCAAATAGAACACGAAGGTCCATCTTCTGACAATAACGAACCCACTAAACAAGTATGTTTAGTATCCATATCAGTTATTTGGAGATATAGTTTTCGTTATTGTTATTATTTAAAAAAAATGGCAAAGCTTTTGATTATAATCTCTGGTGAGCTCACATGACCTCCAACCTCTACCAAAAATATTAGAATTTTTTCTCTCAATATGATTAATTTCTACAGTAAGTATGAAAAGTATTTACCATTCCTATCTTGAAATATTGTGCTAAAAGGGTTTTAGGTTTTAACCTCTGTGACTCACCAAAACACCGGCGTTCTTTCTTTTACTATGACAAATCTATATAGACTGCGAAAATGTCCATCATCCCTATCTTGAGACATCGTGTTTAATACACGAAGCATCACAAGCACACACATATATTCACGCCATCGTGATTGCAAAGATTCCTTTTTGCCTTCGACAAGGTATCACAAGGTCACTTCAGCTGCCCAAATAAATTTAGCTTACATGACTTCAATACCAATTAAAATTTTGATAATTTATTCCTTGAAACTATACTAAGTGAGACTTCTAGTTATTACTTCTATAATACTTTCCATCCTCACCTCCAGTCTTTTGGCATTTGCAACCGATGAAGCTCCAAAACATCTGGGCAAAGAGCCACAAAACGGTGATAATTTTCTTCGAAACATTACCGGTTACTTCCATCACATAAAAGAGTATTCTGTTTAAGTATGAAAAGCTATCGTAAAAATGTCCTTGAGTCAAAATATTGTTTTCTTAATGACATATTAAAAGATATAAGTATCTAAATTTGTGTGTAGACCTTATACATATGATGTCACAGAGCACAAAGTACGCCCTCCTTTGGAGGAACACGTGTATTATTGGGTGCGTTTTAGTCGACTGTTAGTAGGCGTGGCCTAGTTCTAACAGAACTAACAACCAGTTGAGGCTGTTAGTACTGTTAGAGGATTACCATGGCGAATGCGTCGTTCGGGTGACGTCACAATAGACCAGTCAATCAAAAACTAACACTAACAGTTGACAAAAACGCACCCATTGCAAGTTACACCAACAAATGCAAACAGCTGATTTGTCAACCAGTCATATACGCGCGTAATTCTGCTACACGTGAGTGCGAATCCACGCCGTTCGTGCACATGTGCTTCATTGTTTTCCTCCAAATTGACGTCAGTGTGACGTCAATGCATAAGATCTATGTAGTGAAGAGGAGCTTAATCCAAACATTCTGATAAAACTGTCATCTCATTCCTTTGCTCATTTCTAGAGCTGTAAATAGCTTCTATTACCCAATTTGTACTAAAAGGAAGGAATTTTAGCAAATATGAAGAATAGCAGTGCTTCACTTAAATTTGTCTACCTACTTTTTTATAACGTAAAATTTTGTTCTACGATTTGCATGCATTTTATTAACAAATCATCCTGGTAACTGAAATTTTGCACACCCTTTGGGCAAAAGTTTGCAAAAATGTTCATTCATTAGGTTAAACAACCGTAATTTTGAAAAGAAAGAAAAATCAAAATATTGGATTTAAGCTACATGCATGTTGTGTAAAGTTTACCACGCACTGTAAGATTTTAATTGCATCTGTATATTTTGATGTATGACCAATAATGAAGAAGGAAATGTTATATTTTGTTCTTCGTTCAAGTTATTGATGTTTTGTATTGCTACATACTCCGGGAAACCTTTTGCCAGTACCACGTGAGCCCAGTGGTGGGTCTGGACAGGTGAAACAAAGGTAAAAAATGTAATGGACTTCCTTCACCTAAAGTATAGTTGTAGTAAAGTGAAGCCATTCAAGCTAGTCATATTTCAGAGAGCGTTCAGGGGTAAAGTAGGGCACCATAACAGCTCATTGGATAAACCAAACAAAGCTGCCGTTTTTCGTCGACAAAATCTACTATTTTAATGTTGAACTATTTGGTGTGTTTAATTAACCGACTTTGGAAGATCTCCAGTTCATCCTTTTTGGAAGCGGTACCATAAAAATTATTGGAGCTTGTCCTAAGGGTACATTTAGTAATGGATCTAATACGTTCAAATTTTATCTAGTTACGAGGTTCCAGGTCTTCTAATGTTTCGATGTCAATTTGTTGGGTATATTTATTTAACTGACTTCAAAGAACTGTTATAAGGTTATTGTTCTGGTTCTCGTGTGGTTCAAAGTGAGTTCTTAAAGTTATAGTGACATGCCACCAAAACGAACTGTTTTCACTTGGCAGTTAAAGAATAAAATCCCCTAAAGAAAGACCCGTTGGGATTATTTTAACATCTTTTACCTTTCTCAAGAAATACGTCCTCATTGCCCATGCACAGATAATGATGTGTAGTGTTGCACAGTGTTGAAGACTTTTTTGTTAACCATATATAAATTCACTCTTTATTACTGATCAGATATAGTTTCCAATTTGGTGAGTGATATCAATATTTTCCAAGGAAACAATTTTGACTTCCATGATAAATCCCTCACCGGATACCAATGCTACAGGTATCCTTAGAATGAAGGTTGCAAAAACAAAGGCTAACATTAGCCATATATGGTATGTCCCTCTTTCGACATCACAAATTTGCATGCATAGCCATGTTTATTCATGGTGCAAGTGTGAAATAAAAATAATTGTGTACAATGGTCAAAATTTGATGGATTTTGAGGGGAATTTGGCTGTTTTCTGGATTTTGTGAGTTGTATCCGTCTTTAGTATTTGTAGCGAAAAGTAAAACATTGCATGCAACCACATGAAGTGGGGAAACTAGGAAGGGGTCACGTCGGAAGGAGTGTTAGTATTCCAGGATCAGTGCATGTTATTGTTAGTTAGTACTGTGAAATCATGAAATCTGATTCTGGTCTAACACCAATATGCCTAACCTCTTACCACCTACAATGAGGCAGGACAGCGACAACAACTATTAACAATCGGATATGCTAATTGCAAGACTCCAACAAGTACCAGCACTGGTGTTTACAGACACCGATGATTCGTATATTACTTGTCCTAGGTCAATGCACGTGGGCTATAAGTGTACTAGCCTTTAGCGTATTTCCTGTATGTGAATAATACTTCATGGATGGGTAGTAATTAACATGAAATACCCTGTAGCACACTGCATATGGTTGCTTAGGCTCCACAATCCACTTTCACAAGCATTGTAACAAAATAAAGTAAATTTCTTTGCTTTTAAATTAGAGTAAAGAAAAGAGAAACTCAGGCGTGTTTGTTTCATCACAACACTAGAAATACCTTGATAAATTATTTTGTCAAGTGGTGTCACCGTCTGAACAAAAACTTTACTACATGCAAAACATTTTCATTGAATTCCAAAAAAAAAACCGTGATATGAGAGAAATGACTCGAAAAAGTATACATAAACAGAAATTTTTCTTCACGCATTATTTTCTGTTAAGGATTTGTCTTAATTTTGGTTAAATGTTCTGCCAAGTACCGGTGAAATATTTGGAACATTTAGGTTGACAGATACGATGCAATTATCTTTATCAGTGCAATAACCGCATGGTATTAATGATAATTGTGTGATGATGATTGACTGATAAACCCACAGCAGAATAGCCCAAAACGCTCGTTGATTTCTTGCTCCTGATGTAACTCCCAATTGAATAGTATATATACCACTCAGTTAAGAAGATGAAAATATTGAAAAAAGCTTACCCTTTTCTCTGAGGGGAGATGACGAAATGTCGCACTTTGAATTGAACTTGCGTGCGTGTTGATAAGGTTGATTCAGAAGGAGTTATAGTAAGCAACAGCTGGTATTTTTAAAATGACTACTGGTAACTGTTGAAGTAAAGTGTTCTTTCAGATGCCTTTCTTCCGTGCGAGACCCTTTTCCAACATGTCAAATGTGAAATGAACATAAAACTTTACTTTTCAATCAAGTTCACAATGAAGAAACACAGGAAAATGACCTTCCGACACTTCCTTGTATTAACTTCCTTCTTGTCAATGAACAAGAAAATATTTGTTGTTACACCAGCCCCCCGTCTTATGTTTGATGAAGAATATCTGTCATCAACTGTGAATGGTCTTTAAGTGGCAAGTTTTATACATACATTCCAAATTAACACCCCAAATTAGGCAGCATTCCCCAATAGTTATTCTGGAAGACATTCAAGAGAGAAATTTGAGAAGGTACCTTAAAGCCATACAAGTAATCTCGGCATGGTTAAACTAAAGTGAAATTACTGAACTGTAAATCTGTACTTATTTGTGTTTGTAGGATTGTTCACACCAGGGCTACTCCAAGGTGGGAGCTTTGAAGCATTCATTGACATATTTTCTATTATCGTGAGGCTAACATAAAAGTAACACTTCATGTGACAATATTGTACGAGAATAAACAGAAACGTTCATGTTATGTCTTATGTTTTTAACCTCATTTTCTTAGGCCTACTTAAATATTTCATTAGCAAAATGTGGAATACAATTAAATTTGTACTGATGCACGACCTTCATCTACCCCGAAATAGCAAATTTTGCTATGAAAAAACATCCTGACAATTAGCATAGCCCCAATCACCATCGCGGGGACGTATCAAGCGAATCTATTTCACACTCTCTTTTCTTCGAGGCTACCTTCAGAACTTCCTACGCTGATTCAAATAAACGCACTGCTCAGTCTGACTTGCTCTAGGAGGCTGCCATTTTGTTTGCTCTGACTATCGTCACTGGTTCAAGGTACGAAAAAATTCCGATAGCGACACCCACACAAATTAAGTGTAGAAGCTATTTAGAAAGTCACACCGGTTGTTGAATATGTCCACGGTATTCCCAGCCTGTCGTGAGAGGCGACTAAAGGGAAGGACTTTCACCGTATTTGAAGTGTATTTGAAACCGAACTTGAACTTGAACCGTATTTGAACTCTACTTTATTTTACCTAGTTGACACTATTTAACACATTCGTGTTGGGTGTGTCGTTAAATCTCATCTAGCTAACTAACTAACACACCAACTTCTGGGGTGTGTTTATAGCTTGTTTGGTCCTTTTAAGCGTGGAAGGTTGGATACG
>WURT03014815.1:0-16165 GCA_009936505.3 Holothuria glaberrima | reverse complement strand
GGCAAACTTTTAGCACTTTTTACTACCTTTATCGACCTACACATTTCTATAGTGCTCCGCAGCATTTCGACCTTATAGGTATATATATATATATATATATACATATTCCTCAAAACGCACCCACCCCTTCTTTTGGGGACATGACCGGTCATATTTAAAAGAAAACTAAGATTTTTAAATGTTACTGACAAAAGTCGAAGATTTTATGCCGAGAGACTTATTCTGAATGTACATGCACTACGCCTGATCTTTTACTTCACCAGATCTCCGCATAAAACTTTCATCTTGAAGATCAACTGTCAGAGACGTATGTAAGGGGATATGGTTTGGGGGGGGTGTGGATGAACCTATGAAAAAAATCTATGATGCTTCTCGAGGTAGCGCAGAATAGCTTGAGCAGAGTACTTTGGGTTTTATTGTTTAAATGATACCTACTATGGCTTTCTGAAAACCGTACCTAGTAAAATGGAAGTCTTTCTACTCATGCGGCACATGCCCGTCATACGGGACTTTTTTTCCCATTGAGGGCGGTGATTTTTGCCCGACTCCAGACCTACTTTATCTCGACTGGGTCAAAATATTTGCCCATTTAGTCAGGTTTCTGACATTTTTTTGGGGGGGGCGGCCGTACGGCACTGTTTTTCTCAAGGAGGGAGGTGATTTTTGCCCGACTCAAGAGACTGGAGTATAGAATTTAACTGTCTGATTTTCGGCCTGACTGATACAAAATACCTGCCCGATTTAGTCAGGTTTCTGACATTTGGGGGGAAGCCCTTATCCCCCAGCTCCCTGGCCCATACGACCATGTATATTGGGTTTTAAATTATTTTTTGTTAACACTCCACATTTTTATCTAACTAATTATATCGTGGACCACGGATAGAAAAGGGCACACACACATGCAAACAGAATAAAATGGCGCATGGCACTCTTGCAAACATGCATAAATGGCGCTTATTAGCACGGATAGGTTTTATCTTAAAGTTTTACCTTGAAAAGACTTAAATGATGACACCGAGGAAGTTCCACCCGAGGGCTTGGCTTGAAGGGTTTTTAGTGCATATCAGGAGAAACGTCCTCATGAAAATCCGACGGGCGGAGTCCATCAAAGCTTTAGGTATTTTCAAAATAAGTGACATGTAAATGTAGAACTTCATCAATTCAAATGGCATTGGATTCACATTAAACAGATGGTCACAAAATCGCGATTTAACCGTATTTCCGTGATAGGCTAAATCCATTTCCGCGCCAAAGCTGGTAAAAATAAGGCCATACCAGATTGAACCTCCTTGAATAGTGTGTAGAGAGGGCGTGTTTTTACCATGACATCTGATCGGAACGGAGTTTGACGTGCAGATAATCTGCAACGATTTTCTCCAACATGCTCTAACCTTAGTATGACGGAGATGATACTCCCTGCAGGTCTTGCCAGGCGCCAAACCATGGGGAGGAGCTGAGGCTCAAACCTCCACCCCTCCCAAAAAGCGACACTTGTTTCTTGACAAAAATGTTTGACAAATTTCTCTTGAAAAAATGCTATAAATATGAATGACTTTGGTATGTAAAATTAAGTTAAACGTTTCCTACATATTTTAAAATATCAACTTTTCGGCGCTCTTCGTGCTCTATGGAAAGAAGTTGTCTTATATTTCTTGAAGCCCACTCCATGAACAAATCTACACAATTTTGCTTGTAGTAACTGCATTTTACTGCGCGTAGACCTCAAAACGCTGAACCGCGAATGGTTCATAATTTTGTTTTTTTGATAACACTTTGGGTTATTTTAAGAAATAAAAGTTTCAACTTTACCCCTATTAGAAATTGTAAATTCTAAATCATTCTAGAAGATATGAATGGTTAAAATTTTCTTTGTATGCTACTTGCCAACCAAAGATGACCCACATTCTACCTTCCAAGATATCGAAATCACCTATTGAAGAAATTGCATACTGTCCTACAACTAGCGGGTAATGAAAAAGCCTTTATCCTACCTATGAAAATTTATTTATGCACAGCTTCGTATATTATTCAGGGACTTTCATTCGCTTGACTCAAAACGTAGATAGCCGATAATGTTTACCACATGTATCTAGGCTTGATGTAACAAGAACCTACTCAAAATTCAAAGTTGTCAACAATCTAATCCCGAATTGTGCCAACAGAAATTCTGTCAAATATGTGGAAAGATGTAGATGAAAATATGGAACTGAAGTGTTTCGTTTTTGAACTAAAATTAGTCCAATTTGTCACAAGATTCCTGTTCGTATCTCCTTTTCACTGTATTGATGTCAGATTGGTGATAAAAGTTTGATATTTTTATTACAGTAAAGACGGGGAGTCGTATGTAGCGTGATTCTTAACTTAAAGAACACTGAAACCAAATTGCTGTATTTGTGGCATTGTGTAAATCGAAAAACGAAAGAAAAATTCCTTACGAAAATATTTAGGCCTATAGTAAATAAATCATACACAGTGATACAGTTATGAACATCGTGAACCACACTGCAAATATAGGATCCTTTTCGAAATGTTTACCTTGTGGGTAACTTACCTGCAGATCTTTGTTTACCTTTACTGTTCAACGTGTACAAAATATTTATTTAGAAATGTCTTGGTCCTCACTCGCCAGAGACCTAAGAATTTACAAACTTACGACGCTTGAGTATGGATGATGTCAAACAAACTATGTAAAGCCAGTCAAACCCATAAAATTATAAATTTATTAGCAGAATATGAAATTAGTTTGCTGGTAAATAATTACAATAAAAGAGAAAAATGCGGAAAAGCTCGTCCAGTCGTCCCAAAGCTTTTAAGAGCAATGTTAGCTTTAGAAAGACGAACAGGATTTCTTGGGTGTAATCGAAAACCCTGCATCATTTAACATTGTCATCTTACCCTTGAAAGAAAATAGGGACGTGTGAGAAAATACTGCAGTAACCTGATTGAAAAGAGCCCTCGTGAGTAAATAACTTAGTCTGCCATGATGCAATTTCACACAGCTACACATGAACCTGCATGATGGGAAAATTAATTAACCTGCACTTTTTGAAAACTTTATATTATTTTAGTTATTCACACAAGACTTGCGCCACACAGAAATTAGTGATTGATCTACCCATAAAAAGGTCACACTTCTTCAGCAGATATCACAGTTATCTTCCTCATCCTCGTGACCAGGGCTACCTCCGTCAAGGGATTCATTTTCACTGTCTATTGCTTGTGGTATGAAAAACACCCTACGAAGTGAAAGGAATAGCAAAAGTACTTCATATTAATCAAGAAACAACTCACTCATTTACAAGATGACTCATCTTCTTTCAGTGTTTCTGGTACTCCTTGCAACTATTGTACATTATGGCTTTTGTTCCTTTATGATGTGTAGTGGCGGTAAGTATCCCATTTTCTGCAATTTTTATCAGTATAGCTTTAAGGCCTTAAATGTCACATTTGCTGGTCTAATCCTACCTCAAGTCTTAATTTGACACAATCGGCAAATTTAAATTTTAAGTATGAAAAAAGTGTGAAGCCTGTGGCTAAATAAGGAAGTGTTTCCTGGAATTTCATTTCTTATTCTGGTAAAGATAACACATAGGAAAAGTTTTTACTAAGTTAACATTTACAGGTTTACAAGGAAACTAATGAATGCACTAAAAAAATTACTTTTGATTGTGTAATTGTTTAATGGTGTTTTTCCTCACTGCTATAGCTTTATAGATATAATTCTTTTTACCCTACCTTGTAATTGCGTTACCTTGAGTTTTAGAATGTTCAACAAAATCATTGAATAGTTTTATGAACAAAGTCATTTAAGTTTTTCATGGGGATAGAAATTCCTTTAAATGTAAAATACATGCTTGATGCTCCCAAGAAAACGTGAACTCTTATGATAACCTTTTTAACATAACTTGGTTTTCTTTGTACAACATTGTAAATTAATTACTTAATGCATGTATCTGCTTTCGTTTAGATATTATACTGTATTTGCTGGCCCTAAAACACGATGAGTAATTTATGTCAAACCAATTTCAAGCGAAACATTTTTGCAACAAATCAAACTTTGTTTAATTTCAGTCTCATTGTATCTGTAACGATGATTTACAATCATTCTAATTGTTTGCCCACTGGATTTTGTTTGTTTGTTTTTGTGTCAGGCACGGGGGACCGTCACGTGCGATCGGAGAAAATTTTAATCCAGAGGGACTGCTGCCCCAACCCCCTGAGTCGCACGCCTGTGTACACATCTATATCATTACATTTATTTCTTTACAGTTTAAAAGAATTTAATGAAATTCAAGTTCATGTTGGTTTCACTGATTAAATCTAAGGAATTGTGAAAGCAAGTACCCTGGAAAATAAGAACAAACAGGTGGAAGGTCTATCTATAGGCGTTCTTCCTCCCATTTCTTATCGCTACGTCAGACAGTGACTTAACACTTTGTTAAAAACCAAAGTTCTTCAGGGGATCATGAAGCAGATTAACACTTCTCGGTACGTAAATTCAGAGATTCCACCTGACCATGAAACAGTAAGGACCATACTGGCTACAATAACATTGAAAACAATTATTTCTCTGTGTGTGCCAGTTATGTGATCTTGCATGAGACGATATACCTTTAAAACCCTTTTCACTGCCATAGGCCGAGGTATTTACGCAGAGTTCACAAGTTTCCACATGTCTCCAAATTGTCTTTCGACCACTAGCTTCACCAAGGGAGCACAACTCCTTCCAAAAGAGGGGGGGGGCACGTCTTTGGTTTTCCCTGTTGTTGTAGACGTTCCGTCTTTAAAGTACATTTCCATGTATCCTTCATTTTATTGACTCCTGACGTAATATTATTGATATACATTTAGAGAAGCTAAAATGAGAAACTTAACAATGTTCCTAGTCATACCATGCAAGTAATCCGACAGACCAATTGTCGTTGGCTACTTAGTAAAATATTGACTTTGATGACACGTTATAGCCTACTTAGCATTTTTTTGTACAGAGGTGTTAAAATATTGTTCTGCGATGACAAAGAATAACTTACACCAAATAGTTAAATACTATTTCCATTTGGGCTTATCTTCACGTTTCCTTTTCCTTGATAAACAGCAAAATATTGCCCCTTTAACATTAATAAAACGCTCATGGCAGGCAGAAACAAAAGAAAAGAATAACAAGGAAGTTCACAATTTTCTACTGTTATTCGTAAGACAACTAATCAACAGAATATAAATGACCCAGGTAACACAAAACGTTTTTAAAACGTCATAGTGGTGTAATAAAACGTTTTATAACACCACTTTACACGTTTTAAAAACGTTTTTTGTTACCTGGGGACTGACTACAAGCCAAGTAACGAATAGAAAAACAAAGTAGAAGGATATACTTAAATTACTAACAGTTGTGTATAATTTAAAAGCTTATGGTGAAATAGAGTCAATGCAATATTTGATATTTGATTCAAAGGCAAAAACTATACTAGGTATTATGTACAAGAAAGGGATGTTAAATTGGTTTTGTTAAATAACGTTATGATTAACAAAACTTTGAGGCGTTATTCCGGCTCTTTAAAAGCAAGGCACAGCTCAAAAAAAAAAAGAACTTTGTAAAAGTGATTTGATGTAATCCCGTATTAAGGATCACAATTAAGTTTTAATTGATATTGTAATCCCCTCTGCACGTACACTCTTCACACTCTGATCATTTGATATCAATGATCTCCTTTGCTCCAAAATTTCTCTACGGTGGCTGACATTTCAGAGTCATGTGGTTTGCAATAGTACAATCTTAGCCCGTCATATAATTTTCACGGCAAACCTCCATATATGTTTTTTGTAATTAAGTTCTATGCCCTTGTTTTTTTTTGGGGGGGGGGTTGTATAATTATACCTCTCTCAGCAATTTGAGAAATAACATTCCCATTTAGATTATGTGAAGTTAATTTTAGATTTGAGTTAAATGCTTTGTTATATAGCTTAACTTGATATAGTAGATTGTAGAAGACCGTTTTGAGACCGGTTAATGCTTCTAAATTTTTATCAGTGAAAAAGCTATTAGTACCAAATTTGGTTATCCCTTGATCTTTTGGACATACCACGAACATAGCTCAGAGTTAAAGGGTGTTCAACATCCATAGCTATTTAACGTCATACTGAAGTAAACCGGTCGTTGTACACATTCCAAATGTTCAGTCTACCGATCTTGATTTAGCTTACCCCACTTAAACTGCTCAAATTTTAATTGATCCATACCTTGTTGAAAATGGGAGCCGATGGACTCGCTTTAAAAGTATACAAATCCAAAACGATTATTAATCTACATAGACTCAAGATCTAAAACTATCTGTATAAGTATTTATTCGAAAAGTCGAGTTTTTACAATATTTCCCACATTGCGTTGCGGTAATAGCTCTTAAGGGCGAGGTAGGAAATACTCATGTTGGTAGATTGGGTGATTTACTGGATTAATTGTGACTTTGTAGTCTCCACGCATCCTTAGAATTCCCTTCTTTCCCTACTGGAACGATAGTAGACGCCCGATCTGAAAGGTCTTTTTTTGAGAAGACTTTTTTGATTCGCTTAAGATGGCTTAGATGCAAAATGATTTTATCATTAGCAAAGTGTTGAATTGACTATATGCTGAAAAATTGCCCCTATTTTTTGTTCGGTGTAAAATGTGGTGTCTAAGTGGAGGGTTTGAAACCCCTCTCCTTCAGAAATTTTTGTTAGGGAAGTGGCTTAGTTGCAAAATGATGACATCATTAACAAAGTATTGAAACAATTTCATGTTGATGAATTTTCACTGTTTAGTTGTATATTGAATGTGGTATTGGATCCCCCCCCCCAATGGTGATACCATGAGCATGGCACAGGGCCTCCTGCTAGCTCTGGGGTAATTACAAAATGGGTTGTTAGTGTGATGCTTCTAAGTGACATCCAAAGGACAATTTATGAGAGCACACCAAAAACAGACGCTTCACTCAATATGAAAGAGAATCAAAATGTACAGCTTTCATTGAGGGAATGATTCAGAAGGGAATGAAAGTATAACGAGGTGGTATAGATGATTAACAAATTGAATATTTCATCAATTAATGACGTTTAATTAAGCTTGTGCAATGGGTAGTGTACTTCAAATCATGAACATCGCGCTACAAATGTTGCGTAAAGTCTGTCACAAAATCGCATCTTGATGCTAGTCTGAGGTTGGCAGTTCAAAGTTTTCGGAAAATAGTTCTCTCCAGTATAATTTCAGTGCGTTATCGTTGTAATAATGGTCTTCAGGCCATGGAGTGTAAATTGTGACAATTGCACAGAAGTGCGCTGTACTTTTGCAAAGGAATTCGTCTTTTCGCAATAACGATTGCGTCAAGAAATTACGGGATGAAGGAAAATAAACAAACCACAGTGGCAATACATTTTATGCAAAAGTTTGCAACAGATTGAACTGTTAAGGTAAGGAAGAGGATGTCCGTGTTCTTCAAAACACAAGCCACAGGTAAGAACACTTCCTACACTGATCTGCTGATCAGAAAAAGAGTGATTTGAATATCTTTTCAGATGAAGGCAGTTCCTCATCATGTGTTGCAGGGGCGGCATTGAGTTTGTTTATCCCCAGTTACTCAAGATGTACACAAAGCTTAGAAAACCCGTAAAAAGTAGCCTTGAACAAATACCTTTGGAACAGTATTAAAAAGTAGAATTTGAATTTTCATAAAGTTTCGGAAGGGTTTGTGATAGAAAATGACTCAAGTAGACCCATTACGCAGTCGAAAACACACCTCATCCTACCCACTATAGAAATCTATATAGGCTCATTTTAAAACAAATCGAAAACTTTCGAAAATCACTTGGGGTATGCGTACCATGCCCCTCCCCCGCCCCAGCGGTGTCGGCGCCACTGCCCCTGTTCCCGACAAGACCCGTCCCAAATGTTGTACATTGCATTAAATTGTACTTTAAAATACAAATTTTACACTGCGGTACATCGTCTACCGACAAGCATGGGAAGCCAGCCGGATTGTAGCAAGTCATGTCTTCAAGTGACTCATGTAGGCGTTTTCTAAGGATTCAGTGACCTGGAGCTCATGTGGGGTGTCCGAACAATTCTAGACCCTCAAACCATGTTCGGCTGCCAATTGTTTTGGTTTTGCCTTCCTTGATTCACTGCTTTTTCTCCCTCCTTCACCATCTTTTGTTCATTTTTTCCGACTGATGTAAACTTTTGTAGTGTCCCCTTGAAAAGATATCACGATGCCAGGACAAAATTTTGTCATTTCTGAGAAGCTTGAAAGTTATGCAGTTCTACAGAACGAAAACGACTAGGTTTCATGAGTTTTGTCGAAGTTTCTTAAATATTACGAAGTAAGCTGTTTACAGCTTACATACAATCCAATATCCCATCCAAGAACCCACCCTCTCTTACGCACACAAGTGCACGCGCTTTTTTCCTTCTTTTCTCTCTTTTCCAGCTCTTCTCTTTTTCCTTTTCCTACTCTCTTTCCTTTCCCTTTATTTGAATGGGTGGGGGTGTCACCGCCACATTTTCCTCTAGCGACGACCATGGTCTTGGCATGATAAACCTAGGCTTTCTCTTGGTTTTAACTAACCCAAGCTTGGCTTGGACACCTTTCACAGTTCCCAATTTCCTTTCAAATACATCACTTTTCGATAATATTACTTGACATTAACATTTGAGACAAAAGACTCAAAAAATATCTTGCCAGTTCATTTGTACTTGTGTAAGTCAGTTTCGAACTTGCAGGGCTGGAGGATTGCCTCCAATGAAAAAAATTGGCGATTACTTTTAATTGCTATTAAACCTTTACATTACCTCTGCCTACAAGAGGATTTACTTCTCCTGTGAACTTTTTTAGGATTGCCTTAAGTTTGTGGATTCACGCTCCAAGCTTTCTTAACTGTTTTGTGAATAACTGCTTTGGAATTAAAAATATAGCAGCCCCAGCATCCCACTGGTTCAAATTGGGGAGGGGAAAGAGAGTACAGGCCCCACCTCCTTGGCCACTCGGGGGAAATAACGGAGTCTGCGAATTTAAGGAAGGAAAAGTCGACGAGAGATAAAGAGATTGAAGAGACAGAAAGGAATTGAAGAGACAAAAGGAGCATCCAAAAGCTAGTATTATCAAACCGAGTCCTATTATTTTGTCGCAACTGTAAATTTTATCGTACAGCGCCAAGCAAGTAAAGCCCCCTTTCGTAATTCAGCATGTCAGTGTTGCAAGCTGATATCTATCATGTGACCCAAGCACTGTCAATTTTCTTCAAGTCTGTGCTGGTTATGGTAGCCGGTAACAGTAGTCTTTACAGTTAAACTAGTTAGGATACAGGATGAAACAAAGCCAAAACTACGGTTAAAAGTTTTTGAGATCGTGGGGTGCTATTTCCTATATTATGGCTTGTTTAGAATGCCAATCACCTTTCTTGCGGGCGTTTTGTACATGGTAGTCTTCTCTGTGAGTTTATTCCTCCTTTCTTGTGCCTCTGACTTTGCTGGCGGCCGCTAATTTGCGCCTAACCTTGAGTCTGTGCGGTCCTGATTCCGCGGTCGCCCTCGGAGTGGACAATTTCATGAAACAGCAACAAGTAGAGACCTTATTACAGGGGAGTAAAATGAAATTATCTGAAAACATTCTGCGGAGTCCAGGTATAAACGCATAATTGTAGTGGCAAGTTTGTGTTTAAGAAATGGAGAATGTCATTTTTGGAAATATAAGATTTGGTAATGCCAGTTTTTCTTCCCGGTAGTTGGTGATTGCGGTCTTTTAGGCTGCTATGCAAGTGTCAATAGTAAACATGTAGCGAAAAATTTGTATTATTGGCTAAGAATGCAGCTTCCCACAATTTCATAATATTCTCTCATACTGGCAACCCATGCATGGTACCACATCCTAGTCAGTTGTGTTGTAGAGCTGTGTTTCCCGCAATCTGGAGTGGGCATTCGGAATGCCAATTTGCTGACATTAGTCCTAACCTTGTTCGGGCTGAGGTCGGCTTTTGTCTGGTAAAGCCCCTTTTTTGGAATCGATCCTATGACATTTTCTTGAACCCGCCACCGCATAAGGATATATGGTCAGTCTATTCACTGTTAGGAATATGTGCAAAATGTGTCCCAGTTGTGAACTGAATGACCCGGTGGATGAAATGCAGCGAGACTGATGTGTAGAGCACCGTTCTTTCCACTGCCAAAAACATTCCTCCGCGTTTGCGTCAATGCTTCTTTTAGTATTTGAACCCTCACACCGCCTTAACCCCCATAATATTGGTTTTCCTTGTTCATGTAACCAAGCTACAGAATCTAAAAAAAACCTTCTAAATGAAGAAAGTATTAAACGTGGGAATTCTCTTCCCCATTTTCTTTATGGCTACAAAGCAAACTCTTTAATTGGGCAAAAGGGTTTATAGCAAGAATTGTTCATTTCATGGATACGTTTTCGAAGTTCAATTTGTTGGCTTCTAATTTACCTTTGACTCTCAGTCAGTCAGTCATTAATCGAATTTCACATAATCTGAAATGAAATAAAACCAGATAAAAATAGCCTCTGGACTCAATTTTCGGTTTCAATTCCCGATTACATTATATGTCAGGAGATGTGCGATGGGCTTCGACCACTCACTCTCTGAATCCCCACAGAGGCTCTGCCTCTGGACCCCGTCAGGGGCCCTAACGTAGGTCCTCCCCCCTCCCCCACGCGTGGACACTTGCGCTTCACACTCGTAGTGCACCTTAGCATCACTTGAGACACCGGCTTTTTTTGCACTACTCGGTCATATCAGTCGGAGGAATCACAAGTTGTTCCCCCACCTCCGAACTCCTGCAAGCGCCACTGTAGTACTATTATCCATAATGACTTTGTTGCTTTCAATTACAACCGCAACTTTCAGTGGCTCACATGACCCGTTTGTTGTCACTTAATAAACTTGCACATTGTAGTCCCTAGTTTGTACTTCAAACGCTAAAGATTCTTTTCTTCACTTCTTTTATTTTGACACCTTAATTTTCTTGAATGTGGATACCTTACTTCTTTAGTGGTATGCTTACCTCTATCTGATTTTTGCCTGCATACATCCTGTAGATTTTCGAAACGCCCATTTACGGTCCTTGAAGAAACTATCATTTTTTTAATGTCCCCACATTCCGCAATGTGAACGCTGAACACATGGCTACTCCTACTTTGAAGCGAGATAATCTCTATGTGGGAAATACTTGGAGTCTCTTCTATGATTATTGCTGAACTCTTGGCTGCTGTATCCCTATTGAAGGCAATCTGTAACGCTTTCTCTACAGTTAGGGAGTCGTCTCCGGACAGAAGCTTTTTGTGCATGGTATCATCTTAAATCTTTAATTCCCCGGACTAACCGGTCGAGTAACGCATCTTTTAGGAACGCTCCGACATTTCAATACTACACCAGGGAGTTGCAACCAATTCAACTCCCTGTCTGGACAGTGTCTTCACTTTGAAGAGGAAATCGTTTGCTGCCTCTGAGGCACTGGTGGTCCAGGACTGTATCAGTCTTCGGTCACGTCGTTTGATTGAAAAAAAAAAACATAATTGAACATTCCCCTATCCTGCCATATGAGTTCCAGTATTCGACATCAGGGATGTAGCTCTCCACCTTTAATTCAGAGAGGCCATGGTTGGGACTTTAAACAGAGTCAACACCACAAAAAGTAGAAACAGTTCTACCCTTACTGAATTTACAGTTGCTGTCCACTTTTAGCCACGTTGAATCTCCTTTTTATGCCTTTTACTTGAGAACCATCCCGTTCGTCAGTTGCGGCGTCAGTCCCCGGAAAAACCTGGCACGTACAAACTCTAATGAATGACAAACGATATAAACCACCTTGTGTTCCTGATCTGTAGGTCGGGTTTGAATCTGTACATACTTGGCTTTTACTTCAAATGAAAAACCTAAACTACAAATGAATGCTTTAAATTAGAAATAGCAACAGAATCGAAGCAATGCGAACTCGATATTCAGCACTAGCCAATGCCTTGGCACGATAACGTGCTTATCACCCTTTTGTCATAGATTCTCCTATCTGATTGGAAACTTGTCCCAATCCTCCTCCCCACTTACTTGTATGAAAATATACAACACTTCCTCTTTCTTTGATTCACTTCGTATGAATTGTTGGGTGGAACATTGTATTTCACTCACTGTTCGTGGTGCTTGTTAGACAAGGAGGCATTATTTCACGAAAGGGAAAAATAATTCACGTTGTAAGGGTATGAAGGGTTAATCTGTTAAATCCAAATTACAGCAACTTTGGAAATGTTTGAGGGTCACCCCCAGACAGTAATACACAGCTAGACATTTTGAAAGGGGGCAAGACTAAACTCCTCCGACAGATTATTATCACTCGAAATAACAATAACATATACCTATACTAAATACATTAACACAAGGAGCCTATGTGCTAAGTTGCCTTTCCCTTCGGTAATTTATTAGAAAACCTAACGCTTAGATCAGTGTTTTCGCCATGGAAGGCGTTTTCGCAACTCAAGGGGCGATAAGAGCCAAGTAGGTGCAGGGGGCGTTTGCAAAAATGAGATACTAAATTTAATGGAGGCTTTAAAAGATATCACGTATCATCTTTTAGCTAAACTTTCAAATTGGTACGCAATAAATTGGAGATAAAATGGGGTCAACAAGTCGAGTTGGTCTAACCTTCCCTGTTTTTAGGTTTTCTACAAAGTTGGTAAATTATCTCATTTATTAGATGCCAGGAAATCGCATTTTAACGGTGTTGCATTTTGAAGTTTTCCTTGTGAGCATCCCCATGATAAAGTCATGCATGCTACCATGTATGCTATCGGTCATAAACGATGTCATAAACGATCTGACGATAGCATAGTGTCAAATGCAACATTTTATACAATATCAGCATTTTGAGACTTGAATTTACGGACGGCATGTATTGCAGAACAAGGACCTATGGTACAACTGATTGTGTAAGCAGTCGATAGAACTTCAGTTGAAAAGTTCCCTGTCTATATGAAGCGGAGCCTGTTACAACCGATAATGTAAAAATTAACTGATAATGTAAAAACGACCGATAATGTAAAAAAAAGGACCGACAATGTAAAAACAACCGATAATGGAAAACAAATTTACCGATAATGTAAAAAAATCTTTGAACCGAGAATGTAAAAAAAAAAATTACCGATAATGTAAAAACTCTCGTTTACCGATAATGTAACAAGTAATTTACCGATAATGTAAAAACTGTTCTAATGAAGATTTCATATGGTCCTTCGTACATGTGTGCGTGTATATGTATATGTAGGTAGGTAGACATGTATGTAGGTAGGTAACAAACTTTTTACCTCACCAAAAAGAACGTACCTACGATAAAAAATATCATAAAAAGGTCTTCACATATTTTATTACATAAAGGTGGATCAAGTTGATGGCACAGCTTATTTCCATATGGTCCATTAGAGGGCGCCCCCAATAAAAACCAGATATCTCGAAAACTAAAGGATTGAAAATTACAATTTTAGAAAATTACAATTTTAAATCAGCATTCCGAAAACCCAGGAGTGTTGTTATCGTTATTCTAAAGCTGAAGGAAGGTTATTCCCCCTCACCCATTCCCCGTCCCAGGGGAAGAAGGGGCTGAAATCGAAACTTTCTCACATTTGATAAAGTTGCGTCTTAGAGGTAATCGACCACGCTGATCACAGATCCGAAGTCAGTTTTCCCGTATCCTGATCGAAGTGGGATATACCGGCTCAAAGGGCCTATTTTTACTTCCACGGTCCCTAAGTAAGAGCAGATTTTGGGCTTTTTAAAAGCTTATAATTTTAATACTAGATGGTTAGGGTATATATAATGTCATGGTATGTATAAATATGTACGGCATGTATTTATTATATACTTATATATAAATATATATATATATATATATATATGAGTGTTTGTGTCACTTGCCACGGTCACTAGTTACAGATCGCCTTCTTACTGGAACATGATGCCATTAACGGTACTGTTTAACAAGCGCACTAGACTAGCATGTCTCCTTAGGACGTATTCAAAGCTGAAAAACACATTTTTTTCTATATATGAGTTATCACTATTTTTTTTTCTTGACCCGCACGGCTCGTTTTTTGAATGGCTCTTTTTAAACGCCGCTCAAGACCCAACAAGAGCATCCCCTCCAAAACACCGTCAACAAATATACAGGACATATGGGCCTATCAACCTAGAAAGTTTGAAGGGGTTGACCCCTTCCTTCAACAAACGGGGCTCATTCAAAAACCACGAAACGTTCTCATATATAGTAACATTTATTTTGCCCGAATTTCGACTAGTCTCTTTCAAAGGCCCATTACAGCCAACCTAGATGAACCATCCAAAAAACGCCTTCAACTTGTTGTCAGCAATACATGGGCCTATCACCCCTGAGGGTAATTAGGGTGTGCCCCTTCTACTAGATATAGGGTGCATTTAAAGCTGAAAACGCATGTGTGCCATATAATGTTAACATTAATATACCCGACCGGTCCGCACGTTATCGACCGTCGATAACGTGCGGACCATAATCGACCTCTTCCCACGAATCGCCCGTCCAAACCCAACCAGGGCAGCCCCCTCAAAACATACGTCCTTATGCTATACAGGACACATGGGCCTATCACCTTTTGAGCTTGAAATGGTTGGCTAAGGGTTTTTTTGGAGATAGGGATCTTCCCTGGGGGGAAAGTAAAACACGACCCCAAAATTAGTGTTAGCATATAGGGAAAACGCGTTTTTCAAATTTACGCATATAGTGTTGCAGCTAGTAGGAACAGGGAGCTGCTTGGTCCAAGTAGCAGCTCCCTGGTAGGAAGGGGAACAGGCTTGGTACTCACAGGAACGGTAGGCCCATGTGTTGTGCATTTCATTTTGACGGACTAATCTCCTGCCCACTATCATCTCGGAGATAGGGATCTTCTCCGGAGGTAAGGCACAACTCGCCCCCAAATTAGTGAAAGCATATATGAAAGAGTAAAATTTCATCTACCTAACGAGTGCAATCGAAACCATATTACTAAATTCTAATTGGTAGCCATCTAGTATTAAAACGAAAAGCTTTTGAAAAGCCCAAAAATCTGCTCTAAGGGACATTGGACCTAAAATGGGCACTTTGACGGCCCGTATATCCCACTACGATCAAGATACGGGAAAACTGACTTCGGATCTGTGATCAGCGTGGACGATTACCTCTAGGACGCAACTTTTATCAAATATGAGGTTTCGATTTCAGCCCCTTCTTCCCCTGGGACGGGGAATGGGTAAGGGGAATAACTTTTCGATTAACCCACAAACATCTTGGGGAAAAAAAACTAATGTGTGCCACGCGTGTCTTCCCTTCACTGTAAACTCAGGCGTTCCGCCACTTTTGAACACCAAAATGAAACCTGTATAGAACCCATCAGTGTCGTACGCAGAGGGCATTGAGCCATCACCCCCTACCTCACTGATGTTACTTTTTTATTTAGTTCTTAAAAATACGTCAATTTTTTAAACACAAATTCTACTTCAAAATGTAGCATATGTCGCACCAGATTGCATGTAAGGACACCTAATTTTTCAAAAATTTTTCAAAAAACCCCTTCCCTTACACCCCTCCCCAGGCCGGTTTTTTTAGGAATTCTTAGAAATTATTAGGAATTTTTGCCTTGATAAATTTATCATGAACAAAAAATATACCTATCCTGGGACTTAATTTTTTACCCACAAATATGCTACAACCTTAGAGCTTCCGGGGGCTTCGCCCCTAGCCCCACTGGGACTTTGCCCCTGGACCCCACCAGGGGCTTATGGCGTGCCTCTGGACCCCACCGGCTAAGACTCTCGCTTCGGGCTCGTTTTACGCATCACCAAATCTTTCGGCAAAACATGATCTCTACACCCTCCAAAGATAACACCTTCGCTACGCCCCTGCAGAGGGCGCCTTTTAATGGACCATATGCGAATTAGCTGTGCCATCACTATAACCTACCTTCATGTCATAAAATACTTAAAAGTTCTTTTATGATATTTTTTATCGTAGGTAAGTTCTTTTTGGTGAGGTAAAAAGTTTGTTACCTACCTAAATACATGCCTACCTACCTACATACACACATATACACGCACACATGTACGTAGGACCATATGAAATCTTCGTTAGAAC
>WURT03014804.1:0-10692 GCA_009936505.3 Holothuria glaberrima | reverse complement strand
TTTGCTGATTTTTAAAGCAAATTGTGGAGCGACTGCCAAACAACTTTTCTCCTTCATAATTTTGTGTTTTCAAGTCTTGCATGGGAACTTTGCAATCTTTACTTGAATCCCATGATGGAGAAATCATATCCACATCTATTTCATAGTCAAAACAATTCATTGACAAAGAACACAAAGCAATGAGAGGAGATGACATCTCTCAAGCTTGCTTCAAGTTCACTTCAGGTTACTAATTTAGTACAGTTATCTTTTAATATCTTGAGAAACACATACTAGAGTTGATGGAAAATTTCACCAGAATGTGTCATAGATAGTCCCTCCTTCATATTCACATCAAAATTACAAATCACAATTTTTTTGGTTGAGCCCTTTACTTAAAATGAACATTTTTAAACTACCAATGATGTGACCTTTTCATACAGGTCCAATGTTCAAACAGGAGGAGTCACCCTTTTACTACAGCAAAGTCCTTTGATGTGGTGACACAAATTGGCTCTTTACCCTATTCCTTCACAGCTTGCAGCCTGAGGAGATGAGAATGGTCTGAATTGTTTCAAATCAGATTTAATTTAATCAATACGAATTAAATTAAGAGAAGGCTGTCTCCCTAAATCATGCATGTTCTGTACATTCTTCTATTTAGCAGATGGTTATGATATACCCCTGCAAGAACTGTGGAAGTACTATCTCAGACCAAGGGATACTCATTTTAAATTTAGCACAGCTAGACTATAGGGTTTGCATAGGGTTGTACTGTAGCGTACATCTCCCAGGCATCTCCCATTTACAGTATATATTGTAGGCCAATAGGCCTATATGTTGACCAATTTACTATTTGCTGCATTTAAGGCAAATACATTAGGACTTCATATCTGACCATACATTTAAAAGCACCCTGAGTGTGATGACTATATTGGAAACTTTTAATAAAGTCTATACACTGATCTTGTTAAGAAAAAATGTGTTATTATCATGTACATTTTTTTATATGAAATTGTGGAATATCTCACCTGGTTCTCACACAGTAACCAAGAACAAGTTACCAGATATTGACGATAAGGTTGCATAGTCATTATATTAAAGCTTTCTTTGCCATTCAGCCAAAACTATTTTTTCTTTTTCGTCACAGCAAGTAACTCTTGGTATGGGATAATGCTAGACATAATAATGTATTACTGTCCCAGATCATAACTGTCGCAGCATCGTAAGTGGATGTAACAATTTTGCAAAAGTTCATGTAGTACACTGTTTACAGTCGCAGGTGTAACAGGCAGAAGGGGGCAGAGTCAGTAGCCCTCATATAGACACAATTTGTTTTTACTTTCAGGCATATATATTTTTCAGTCAACTTTGCTTAGGGGCAACATGATTACTGTGGCGCCCCCACCTCCGCCTGCAAATTGGGATTGGTCCAATACGTTTATGCAATACTCGTCTAATTTTACCTGTCAACAAATTGCTGACAATTACATGTGGATGGGTGGTGGCAACACCATTGAAAAATGAGGGGGCAAAACTGGTCAACTGACATGTACCGGTAAAACACAATCTGCTCTATTGCCCAGAACAATTAGGCAGCTAAGTTTAAAGGGCAATTCTTCTCATCCCAGACAGTTTCAATTCTCCCAACTAAGCAATTTGCAGCTCCTCCCATAACTGTACAAAGCTCCTCCTTGTGCAGACACAAACCATTTCTTTGCTTGAGGCCATGTCCTGGTGAGCATACAAGGCTATAATGTGTTATCCAAACACTCTCTCTGCATTGTGTGGAATGCGAGCTACTCTGCATCTTTTGAATTTTCAAACTTTGATGTCAATCAAACAGCAGTCACCAACTGAGAATTTTGATACCCCCACACTAAAAATATACTTTGGGTGATGAATTTTTGTCTTTAAGGAAAAGCTGAGGTAGTAGGTCACCAGTTTGAGCCATTAACAAAAAGGGTTGAAGTTGCATGAGTTATGACTCCCCTTATTTGGCTCTCCTCCCTTCTTTCTCTTCCTTTCCTCCCTCCCCCATCCCCATTTAAGTTTCTACTTACATTGATCTCAGGCCTCCCCTCAACATCCAGCAGGTGTACCTAATGGTGGGAGGCCTCAGAGCCTCCCACCAATGAGACAATGGATGCATTAAGCAAGTTTCATAAACTTACTTCACATTTAATGTTTCATTAAAGGTTGACAACCAATCATTTGAAACTAGTACAGAGACATAAAATGCTCATCAATTCATACTTCATAAACATCTCATTTTCATAGAGATGAAATTACAATTATTTTATTTGTGTTCTTCCTAGGAGATGAAATAAATTCTGTAGGAAAAAGAAAATTGAGGCCACTAATTGATAGTTTTAAATTCAAACAAAACTGTCTTCCTTGAAACAAATCCATATTGATTAATTAATTTCCTGACATCCTGGAAGTTTTCAACACAATAGATTTTACATTGAAAGATAGGTGCTGTGTATTTTTGGGTCAGTTATTGCTGACTGGGTTAGTGTGTCCCAGCTGTAGGACAAAGATCAAAGAATGGACAACATGGGTTTACATAATTCAATGTCATACTTATATCTGGGCTAATAATTGACAAAGACAATCATTTTAATAAGGACTTAACTTGGGAGGAAAATAGCAATGACAGTAGTTTATAAAATACACAGAACCAACATGATGGCAATAGCAGTATTTGGGAAGGGTGATATAGGGGTACCAAGAACATTAGTCCATTTAGTAACAAAAGTGCACTGGTCATGTCCCTGTGAATTCCCCTTCATTTTGTATACTGAAATTGTACATTTTTATTGTAACCAAAACCTGGTATGACAAAATGATTAAGTGAAGGCTAATGATATTTTTCAATATAAATGATGCAGCATTCATATGGAAAGGTTATTGTGGGGTGTGCCTCATATGTTTGTCTAATTCCCTCCCCCTCTCCCCTCCCCCTCTCCCCCTCCCCCAACAATTCTCACCAGGATAATTCCCTGTGGAAGACTCCCTTTCTGACACTTTTCCACCCAGACAACCTCCATTCAGACAATATCCACCCAGGACAATTTTCTCCTGTATAATTCTTAACCACAACAATTGTACCCCTTAGACAACTTTGCCCACCAGAATATTTGGATGTGTCCATTAAGAGAAATGTTCATGGGAATATTGTTCAGGTTGGGAATTGTCTGGGGTGAGAATTGTCACAGTGGAAATCGTCCACTATCCAGGGGGAAAATTCCTGGGTTGGAATCGTCTGGGGAGAATGTCATTTTATACTTTAAAATTGCACAAGTAGCAGATATTACCGATACCGATATTTCAATTCTCAATACTGGCTGATACTAATCCCATACTGATATTTGGGAAGTAAGTTGATGAGGTAAACTATTGGTTCTTGCATTCAAAAATACTCAAATAGTGTCCCATTTTCATGACATATGGGATGATTTATATCAGTTGGGTAATACCGGTGTAACAGGATTTTTTCTCACCTGAGAATGTTCCCCCCAGGGGGAAATTTTTCCTAGGATAAATTCTCCCCCACCCTGAAAAAAATTCCCCCCAGACTGAAGGAAAACATCAAAGTCCGTCCAACACTTGCAAGACTGTAGTTAGCAATGTATTACAACACAATCCCATATTTTATCTCATTAATTGAATCAGGTGTATGTGGCAATTAAATTGCATTCGTGTACAAAAACATTTCTACTCGCCAGCAAACAGTTTCTAAGATTGCTGCACATAGGCTAGTTGAGAGAATTATTAGTTCTTAAGGAAAGACAATTAGATGTGCAACAATTATTGTACATTACTAATGCTCAATCAGCCAATTTTAATGATCCAATGATCAGTCTGACACCAATTCAATTTGGCCTATTTGTGTACCAACATGTATAATTGGCTTAGGTACACTAATCCCTTTGATGTTACCTCTCATAAACTAGTCTAGGCCATGAACTGAGATAGCCCTATTGAACTGCAACAAGCCCATGATCAATAATCAATCAAAGTCATGATTGACATCTGCCAATTCAGTTTAGCTAAGGCAGTGAAATGATTGTCTATAGTGCCCACAGTATGCCAAGACATGCTCTAACTCAACATGAAAATGTTTTCGATATGATAAAAAAAATATATGACTTACACAGTAGGCATGTGGAAGTGGGGGGAATTTTTTCAGGGTGGGGGAATATTTTTCATTTCATACCCACCAGGGAGGGGAGAATTTCCTAGGAAATCTTCACTGGGGGAAATTTTTCCTAGGAAATATTTCCCCAAGGGGAATATTTTCAGGGGGGAAATACCCTGTCACACCGACATTCATGTTAATTCTACTGATACTGATGTAGGATGAAAAAGGGGATTATTGGCCAATACCTATGGTGAATACCAATAATCCTTCAGACACTTAAATTCTAAAAGTGGCAGTGGCTTAAAAAACAAGGGGAAACATTGTAATGTGCTTACTGTAAGAATAAAAAAGCATGTTGAATAAACTGACAATTCTCTTGGGAGAGGTAAATAAATTTATATGAATTTAAGAAAATTGCTTAAACCCACATAAATTTCATAATACATATGAGAAAAAGTGCAAGTGGCTACCTGACCCAGAATTTGTTCATTAAATCCAACAAAAAAGAAACCATGATTGAAATAGGTCATGGCACTTTGTCCAAACAACTGTTTAGGAGTCACAACCTTTTCTGATGGATATAGGTTAGACTGCTATTGATATTTGCACTGACCATAACAACTTGTAGTCCTGGATAGCACCATACTTAGTCACCACACTGGAAAGGGACAAACAGGATGTAAGCTGGACAAAATTCTAAATTAATTATGTAGAGTTGACTGATCATATTGACCCTTACTAAAAGGCTTGAGGAAAGGAAGTTAGGATTTACCAACAATACAAATGTGTTATTTATCTTCAAATACTAACCTAGATGTATCTTTGGGACAAGGGAGCAGTACTGGCAGAATGGCCCCAAGGCCCAAAACATTTTGGTAATTAAGCTGTTTAGCCTTGGTGCAAACTTGGAATTGCAACAATTGATAAACAATTTGTTAAAGCAATATTTACAATATAATCTTACAGGGCATTTATTGCATCACAGCCGGCCTGTGTAATGAAACTACTCTTTGAAAGCTGTTGTACAGGGGATGGGATATTGTAAACAGGGTTTGCGTTTTGCGTCGAAACAGGTGTTTTTTTTGCCGACGAAAATTTTACTTACGACCAAAAATACAATTCAGTCGTAAATATAAATTCTGACTTGCCCATCTTTACGACAGAAAATTCAATTCACCGCTAGACACTCACCAGTTGAATTATATTGTTCACACTACCCATTCCACTAGTTTACCGTAACGATCAAAAAATAAAAAACCCAAAACCGTTAGGCCTAACATGACAAGTTTCCATTTGCTGCAGCATACGTTGAATCGAGGACAAGATCTACTACGCTGCTGTAAATGGGCAATATTCTAGTACAGTGAGTAGAACCAAATAATTAACAAAAAGAGCACCTCCAAAATAATGGTCTATCCCAATGTCTTGCAACTTTTGACAAGTGATAATGACTGTTCCAGATAGGATGGAACTGCCATACATACTGTATGTACACTGTATGGTAATACATATGTCATTGTGTTTAATCTAATCTTGCTAACATTAGGTAAAGCTACACCTGTTGCTGGATCATACACCGAATATACTGGATATTTTTGGCTGAATTTCTCTTTGAAGGAAGTGAAAATATTTTTTTATTATCCAAGGATCGTTTCTCATCATAGCCTAGCCTATAGGCTAGGCCTAACTTTGCCATTTACAGCTTATCGCGGTAGGCTTGTATATTTAATCATTTACACCACACGTTTTAAAAATTATGACATGAAATTTTAAATGGTCGTAAAAAAGAAAATACTAGTATCATGAAAAATTACATCGACTTTTTCTGAGAAACACTGAACACAAATCCTGATTGTAAACTTATTCAGCTGTCACAGTGATGCCAATATCACAAATACTGGGGGACTTGGAATGTAACCATGCATAACCATGAAAGCCCTACCTCAAAATGGCCATTATAAAGGATAATATAAATTTAATTGGTATACCTTCTTAAGTAAATCAGCATCATTTGAACAGGTATGTTCAAAAATTTGTTCAAATGGATTCACCTAATTGATATATAAATGGAGTGTTTCCTCATGGAAAGGGTACAGCTGTTATCTGATTTATGTATTTAACTTTACCTGCAATGACCATAAGTGTAGGACCTTTTATTGGTTTGAGGTCCTGGGGGCACAATTTTTCTTTCCTGAATCTCTCAGCATTGCAGAAGACCTTTGCCACAATAGTTAGATATTTTACCAAAATTTTAGGGTGTCAAAAAATCAGAGGGGCACAATGTCCCCACCCTCCCAGACCAGTGCCTCATATATGCCTATGTACCAAGTACCCATTACTGAGAAGCCCAATCCACATTCCTTGTTTGTAGGTTTAAGGTCTAAACTTCAACTCTGGTGAAATATATACAATTTGGCAAGCTAAAACTGGTTTGTCAAACTAATACATATATAGGCCTACTCCTTTCAATGATTGGGAGCACTCATGAGACATGTCACTCACACAAATTTTGACTATGACTCTAAATTTTTCCCAAAATTTAGTTCCAATCATATTTCACACAGGTTCTTCATGAGAACCCATCAAATACCCTGCACGGATACCACTGGTGGCACAGGGCAGTACTAGTGGCATATAGCAGATATGGGTGACGCAGCAATGAACTACAAATTTATATCCAGCAATGCAATGATCTAAAAACCAGTGAATCCCCCAACCCCCTCCACACTGGCATTAGATTAATTCAGCATTGTAGGCAATAAACCGCTACCAGTTTGAGTTTCCAACACTATAAGATCCCTCCTACAGAATAGCAATCAATGTACCCAGCACTGAGATGAAAATCCTGGACACATTCCTGCCTTGGTAATAGGCCTGAAGGCTCACTAACTGAACACTTTTGGTATGTTCTTTTCCATCTTGATCAGCAACAGACCTTCATGTATTTCTTAAACAAAGTACGGATACAACTGGGACATTGCACTGTTAGACTGTCTATGTCAGAGCCAATAGGTATATACTCACAGGAAGGGGCCATGCTGTGAATTTATGGCTTCAATCAAGCGTCTGCACATTATCAAGCCACTTTCGTCAATTGTCCTTATAGTACAAGCAGTCTGCACATGGGGGAAGTCACACGAAGGAATCTACAGTGATACCAAATGTATACAGCTTCTTTGGTATAATCATAAGCATATGGGACCATTTGGATTTGGGGGGTTCAATTAGTGTTTTTGCCCAAATCTGTGCACTATTTTAGACAAATTTTGCCCAAATTTTGCTCCAACTGCTATAAATTTTGCCCTTATTTTGGGGTTGCAAGTACTAAAATTTGGGGGAAGCCCCCTGCCCCCTCTCATATAGGCCTATGCTCATAGTGATACCAGTCATAGAACCATTTATTTCCTAGTGACCGCTTAATAGGTAAAATGTATCATTGACACTTTAAATTTAATAATTTCAAGTTTCAAAGCTACCTGATTGGTTATAAATTCTTTTCATTTTCTTAGAACTGCTATCTATGGTCTCTGATTTGTGACCACTAGACCAGACAAAAATCCTCCAAATTTTTGTAACCATCATGAATTTCAGGCAAGTTCTGGCATGCTGTCTTGAATTTTACCAAAATTTCCCTACTTCTCATTCCCAAATGCTTTCCCAAAATGATAATTATAATATTTAAGAAATATTATAGGCATACTGGACATTGTTTTTAGGGGGCTGAGCAATTATTACCCTAGAAAAACCTTTCATTACCTGAGAAATTGCCAGAGTTTGCCCAAAAATATTTTTCCAAACTCAAAGGGGGCTTCAGCCCCTCAGCTCCCTGGCTTGCATGCATATGTAGGAAATGAAAAAAAAAAAAAAAAAAAAAACTTTAGTCTATTTTGAGGCCTGTGCATTCTGTTAGATCTATCCAGACATACTCTTCCATACAGAGATCTTCCTAATTCTCGGCAACAGGAGCTGGAATTTCAGAAAATATGTACCTAGCAAGGTATCCACTCACAAGGAAAATAAATGAATTCAATGGATGGATGTCATCAACTCACTGATGCCATCATAACATCCGGTCCAGAAATAGTAGGACCTTAAAAATTCCTGCCAAGCGAGTCCATTGAATACTGGCAGACCATATCACAAAAGGCCGTCTTCATGGTACCTTGTATAAAACAAACTGGCCCCAAATGGCTGACTGGATTTGGAAGGGGGTAGGGATTGTACCTGCCAGTGAAAGAGCACCTTGCAATGAGCTACCATGAGGGTCCATGAATTTTTAAGAAAAAAAAAACTTTGAGGAAGGATCATAATTTTTATCTCCCTAAACATTACCCTTGTGGCCTATGAGCCCAATACAGAGTCAAAATAAATGTGACAAATTTTGTAAATGTTCTCATTTTAGTACGGCAGTTACTTTCCACCAACTTGGGCGAGATGAAACTGCAGTAACTCTACTACTTTTCTATGCCAATGAACCTTTACAACATATCCCTACCAAAATTGGTTAATATCCCCCAGAGGGAATAAATGATCAGCCATTAACCTTCATGAAATATTAAGATTTGGGAATACCCACTGGTGCAAAACCACATGAAGGGAAAAATTAGCATGATAACTGTGGGTAAAAAAGCACCATGGTTGGCCGTTAAATCAGATTAAATGCACCTGTGAATTCAAGACGTACCCCTACAACCCTCAAAATGGAAAGTCATGGTTGTCGTAGTGACAAACCAATGCATCATTTTTTTGAAACATGGCCTACTACTGTATGTGGCCATTTGGCACCATGTCAAAATACAGTCTAATATGCTGCATCTGCCTCAGCCAAGGTGCAGTATGCAGCTGCAGCCCATATTTTCTTTTGACACCCACTACAACAGCAAGATTGCATTGATCTAATTAGGCATATGAACAAGCCATGGCTGCAGTCTTTGCAGCTTGGCTGAGGCAGCTGCAGCCTGAAGTTTTGTCATGGTACCTAAAACTTAATTAAACTATTGGAGGTACATGGGGTAACAAGAGGTAATATCCCATCTCACTTATTCTATTGTTAGTGGACCATATGTAAGCCCCTGCCCCCAGGCCTCATCCCTTCTTGATCTCTTGCCCAACTTGCAGCCCCTTACTGATCCCACACTTAAAGAAGTGTCTACTGTAACCTGCAGCTAGTATTTAAACTTCTGTGCTTCTATGATGTGTTTGTAGATCCACCAACTCATATTCACAGAGCCAATTGCCAATCAACTTTTATACACAGGGTACTGTTGGAGGCACCGTAGATATATGGTCTGGTAAATACATTCCCTCAAATCTCACACTATACTGCGATTCCATTTCTGAGGTATGAACCCTTTTCCAAACAGCAGTTACAGTTGATTGTGAGATAGCGTTTTGATGTGCACAGTTTTTGTCAATGGTATTTTACAGTGGCCAAAAATGATACAAACCAAAACTGTATCCAACAATCCTTTGTAACTACTATTTGGAAAAGGTCTATTGGTCAGGTTTTCACCAAGGCTTTGGTGCATTGTTTTTCATGGACACACTTCTCCCCAAGCCCGTCCTCCCTTCTCTATCTTTCCTTCCCCCCCCCCCCCGACAATCCCAGTCCTTCACAATTTCCAGATTATTAAATCCCACCACAAAATTCAGGCTAGTTTTTTAGGGTGGAAATGTTGTCTGGGTCAAAATTTTCCCAAAAAGTCTGTATATAGCCCTATATCATGATTATTTCCACGCAAAACAGCCATGTTTGATAGGTTCGTGCATGAGCATTGAAACATTAAAATTAAAGGCAGCTGCTTCACTATCTGTAACCTAAAACAATAAAACATGCCTTGACTTACAACTGGTAGCAAAACAAGAAACACAGCCCGAGAGTTCCAATACATCTTCTGTTGTGAGCGTAACTGGAACCTGTTATAAACAGAAAAAAGTTTATGGGAAACATTTTTACTGACATTTTAGTACTCTTTTCACTGGCCTTAAATTTGTACAAAATCACATATTTTTCAGGTTACAGCTAAATGTCATGAGTTCAAACTACATACATACCACACTACAGAAATTGAGTTCACAATAATAGTATCTACTTTCCAAACCTTCCATGAGAGCGAATGTAGTCACTCCAAACTTATTTTGAAATATCAGCTAATTTTATTTTGTCCTTTTATTTCCCTTGCAAAAATCTTTCCTGACTTTTCATAAAATAAACAGTGCACATTTAAGGTGAATCAAGGAGTTATTCTGTGGAAATAGAACAATTTAGTATCAAAGACATTGTCTCATGATTCAAAAAACCCATTCATGAATTAGGATACTGGGTAGACTAATTCAGATTGGGGTGACTGTAGTAGGGGGTCGAGAAAATATGTACAGCAATAAAAAAGACAATTCACAATGATGATGCGGATTTACTCTGTCTTTCCCGTCTTCGTGAAATGAGCAGGTAGCAAGGCTCGTGGAAATAAGAACTAACAAATATACTACACAAAGAACATAGGTAAAATCAACTGCTTCGAACAAACTCAGAAAACTTAATGAACCACACCTCAACTGAGGACTCT
>WURT03014793.1:0-16166 GCA_009936505.3 Holothuria glaberrima | reverse complement strand
ACACCCCTGCCTCGTTAACCTCTGGGCACTAGTCGAAAAGAGAAGGCGAATCTCGCCGGTGTTCATCCACGCTCATTGTTAATGAGCCAATTGGCTTCCTGACCCTCAAAACGTTAAACTTAAACTAACGAACAAGCATAACCTAGCCTATACAACAATTTTAATGGCACGTGAAGCATAGGTTTAAAGGCCATGTGCGATCATGTTGTAATATGAACTGTCGTTGTAGCTTTATGCCTATCCTTAAATGATTCTCCCAATATTTTTCTTGCTGAATCATCTAACGTATGCAAAATTAACACCGAAGTTTATCTCTAGTAGGCAATATTCATGTACTGAAACGTTATCACAGATCTTCAAAGAGAAGTCAAACAAGTTTTGTACAGCTTTCCTGCTGATATTTTAAAAAGCTAGGATGAAACTAATGCTTTTGCCCTTTAACTGTTAAATAGCAAAATATATCCGTTGATTTGAAAAGGTCCGTATACCGCATAAACAGTTCGAATTTTTGTAGTATACTACCTTCGAGGTAGTACTTTCGTAGTTGCACATTAAATAATAATTTACTCTTCCGTAATCCAGGAACGTAGGAGAGTGCTTCTAAGGGGCTAACTGAGTTTATGTCTAGTATTTTGTGGGAGTTTGAAGGAAATCATTGTATGGGGCAATGTTTCTAACTAGCCTCTTTTCTCATGTATCACTTCCTATAGTTACCAAAAATGTGAGAAATTATTGTTTTTGTGGACGGAGGTTGCATACGATTAATACCTAATGGTAAAAAGTGTCGGGTCACGAACCTGTATTAATGATTTTAAGTACCCTACTTATCTTTGCCATTTCAGTTATTTGTCAGATGTGCAGAATCTCTTAGTTTGACCATTTACCATCAAGATGTGAGAAAATCTTAACAGGTCGTGAAAAAATCATGAATTTTGTGAACAAACTCATTCCAGTTTACCTAGGGGGTTGTCAATTGAGATCTCTTTTTACCCTAAACAATTTTGAAGGGGAAGGGGTGATCAGAAGGAGGTCATTTTCCTGCACCCCTTCTCCTTCACTTATTGCTCAGAACTCCACTAATCTAACATCTGATATTACACATCAGTGGCATTATACATGAGGTTTATAATTGCAGAAACGGAGCATTCTCACAAAAATTTGACTTATGACCTGAAAAGCCATCTCTTGGACGGGTTTAAATCTAACTTTTATGCAATCACATGTAGGCCGGTATGTTCCTTCCATTGGTATATGGTACTTTTTACCCAAATTTAGTTCCATGTGAGCATCGCAGTTAAGTTTGGTCTTCAATCCCCAAGATATTCCACTCCCCTGTCACTAAAGAGATTCAATTATCGGACTGACGATTACTGTATTCTGTGTTTTGGACCGTAAAGCCTTAGTTCGTGAGGGTCTACATATGTAGAGATCAAAAAGGCTCAGTTCTTCTTCAATTTGATTTAGTTGTCAAGATATAGACCTATGAATTCATGATATCATGTATATTTCTGTGTATGTGTACGCGTGTGGGCTTGTGACGTTTAGATTGTGTACAGTATGTTCGACAAGTTTCATGTTTGATGTGCCCCCACCATATTTACATACAAGCAAGTGTTCCAATGAGATAACACGTCACATGAGGTCAACAGAGGTCAAACATTTAAACAAGCTGTAATTAGCTGATAGTAATTTCTCAAAAACTGTCTCTTTGACAAATCTCATAATTTTTATGTGAAAGTATAACATATGGTAGATTAAGTATAGGCTAAAAGCAGACTTCAATCATTGCCAAATGTAGACCTACCCAAGGAATCATGGGAACTGGGAGTATGAACAATGGCTGTTAAACCATTTTCAACTTCCTCTCAGTGCAGTTTTAGGTAAACGCACAATAGAAATCATTTTTTATTTGACTTATTTGCCTGCAAGTAGCTAGAAAATATAATAAAGTTCAAATTTCTTCATCATTTATTCGAGTCAATTTTTCAGAAAAATTATACACACAAGAAATAAACATACAGCAGTATGACAAGACTGAAAGCGACTCGGGAGGAACCCAAAAGAAGCTCCATAGAGCTTGCAGTGTGAGCCATCGATCCTTAAACTAACAAAGACTTAGTGCAAAAATGATTAAACAACATTGATAACAACAAATGTTAAATCAACATTGTTTGTGGATAAAATAATTTCCAATAACTTCTTAAATGAGACCAATGTATTGCAACACTAAATTTGCGGTGGGAGAGGGTTCCATAAGTAGAACTTGCAAAACGAATGGTTTGTAAGGAAGATATTAGCCTAGAGAAGGAAATGAAAAGTGAAAACCTGACACGTGTAAGATGTGAGTGAGTTTCATGGCAAAATTTAAATGATGATCTGTAAATATTTGGAATTTTTCATGACCGAGTCGGGCAATGATTCCAACCTTCCTAGACATTCTCTTTGAAATACTTTGGATGTGATCGCTCCAAGTGAGATGTCTGTCCACATGAACACCAAGAAACTTAACAAAATTGGTTAGGGGAACCTCAGTCCCACAGAAATCAACAATAATTAGTGATGATGCTGCATATTTATGCCAAGATTTGCGTCTAATTGTTTCTGTGGCTCTATAAGGGCCAGTATTTTAAACACAATACCAATTACATCAACCGACCACGTAGCTAAGAGTTTAACAGCTCCCTGAACCGACCTCGGATCAATTGAAAACAACTTTCTGTGCACACAAATTTTTATTTCAAAATGAGAAAGATGTTAATTAGTATTCATAACAATCTATTGCAGTATTGATCACAATGTATTGTAGCATTGATCACAATCTATTGGGCAGAATACAGAACTTAACAAACATATTGCATACATACATTATCCTATTTTATTGAAACAGCTGTTCGTCATTCACTCTTTATTTCTTAATGTTAAGTTTTCAGTTTCAAACAGTAGTCCAAGGTTTCACAGTCAAGAAACTGTATGTGACAGTTTCAGTCCACGGCACATTAGCTTTACAACAGTATTGATTCGTTCCACTTGAATAGCGGCCTTCAGTGTCGTTTATTCTGAGCGTGATCAAATTCTCCATTGAATACACATTTTATATGTACAGTACGAATATATACAAATTCACATCATTAATATTTCAAAGACATGTGATCAATACTTTTTGTTCGCAGAATGAAATTGCCCACCGCCCAAAGACAGTAAGAACAAAGCACCGTTTCGTCGCTGTAGAATGCTCTGATGCTTTCTACGCGTCGTTGCATTATAGAACGAGTTGTGACATTGTTGAATGGAAAATGTCGTTTGATGTTTTGTGAGAATTTTTACGGTAAACTTTAAACTTTGAGTACATATTTCAACTCATAGTGATCCATAAAATTCGGCACATTCTAAACTTTGATGGGTGCAGAGGGTGTTTCATAGAAAGAGAAGCGTCACTTTAATTTATATGATCATCTCACAATAGCTAGGTCGTGTACTCTGTAGACTGTTGACACAATAGACCTTAAAGAAAAAGACTCGTCACCCCAAAGTACTATATTTTTAGTGTGGGGGTATCAAAATTCTCAGTTGGTTACTACTTTTTGATTGACATCAAAGTTTGAAAATTCAAAAAATGTAGAGTATCTCACATTCCACACAATACAGAGAAAGAGAAAGAGAGAGAGAGAGAAAGAGAGTGTGTGTGTGTGGATTACACATTGCTATAATTTATAGCCTTGTATGATGACCAGGACATGGCAATAAAGGTTTGTGTCTGAACAAGGAGAAGCTTTACACAGTTATGGGAGAAGCTACAAGTTGCTTGGTTAGGAGAATTAGAACTGTCTGGGATGACGAGAATTGCCCTTTAAGTATTCACATTAAACATTTCCTGCCGAATCCAATTCACCTGCAGTTGAAAATTTATTGGTATGTAGGATTGTTCAAATTTGGATTCGGCAATGAGGAAGGCGGACAAGACTCAATGTAAGAAGGAGGGGATCCCATAGGCGGTGCTTCAACATGAATGTGGGCTGGTCTTCTTTCGCCCCGAGTCTGCTGGTATGTGTTCATATATTGGGTCGCTTCTTGAAGATTCAAACAAAGGCTGGCGATGTAAACTTGGAACAGTAGAAATCCTATAACCTGCAGGAAGATATGACGTCATTATTGTTTGAATACACTTATATCATGCGTTACAATCGATTAGAAAGAGGCTGGTAAAAACTGCACAATAGCAATGCTTCTACTTTTACTGAAAACATGGCTTTCCACGTCTTTTTGTACCTTACACGAAATCCCCTACATACGTACAGAACAATAAGTCATTATAAAGCACATTTTGCCACCATGGTATAGAAGGTCGATCGAAAGTTCTCAATGTTTGGGGCACTGGCAGAACGCCAATGCGATTTCACTTGACTGAGTGAGGCCAGTCCACGTATTTGGAAAATATAAGTCATGGCTAGTGTTACTTTCCATAGATAACCAGTTTGGCATTGACAAATTGAAAATGTGCAGCGATAAATGAAATTTCCCACGTGCAACTATAAAAATGTTTGCCATACTACATTACAACTAGGCGATTAAGAACATGATTTATCACACAATTGAACTCTCAAAAACTCCACATAGGCGAAGGAAGAGGGAGAGGAGGGGCTGTGGTTGAAGTCCTCCTGTCAAAAATCTGGGGGCTGGAGTATGCTTCCTTGGCGCCACTTTTTAAGGACGAAAACCTCTTATTTGTCCACTTTGTGAATTTTATCAAACGCTTTCAATTAAATATCAAACATTTTCAATACAAATTTATCAGGTTTATTAAGGAATATTATTTATGAGGAATATTATTAAGGAATTCTCCTTCTGCCAAAGAAATTTAAACATTATACATGTGTTTCTGTAATTCGACCTCACTTTACGCCTACACTTTAATGTGAAAATACTTTTTCTGTTTAATTTTGTTTCGTAAGAGGGCTCTTTACCCCTATCCTACATCCACCGTACTCTTATTATGACCAAACAAGTTCTATTTCATTAAGTGTGACCTGCTGTACATCCGGGAAACGCACCGTGTACATGTAATGACAATTATTGATATATGTTAGCATACGAATGAAGTACGGCCTACGCTCCATAAAAGTTGAGTTCCCAGCACAGATATAACCAGGATAAAAATCACAGCAACAACCTAATGGAGACATAATATGTCAAAACTGCACCAAAGAGAAAACTGTAGTACGCACATACGGACAAAGACGGCGATCATGGGGGATCGGGGATTATGGTCCACCAATAACTTGGTTTGGGTGAGGCACAATTTCGTCTTCCATCCCACTGTTCGAACAGCTGCCTACATTCTTTCTTTTTAGAGTTTGAGACATAGCTCCCCCCCCCCCATAACTTAGTTGAGGGGACGGAATACCTTCAATAATTTGGCAACATCCGTAATATTTGCTAATAAGTGTGTGACGACTTCCAAGACGGCTTCCAATGCTCAGAGGTATTAGAAAGCGGTGCTTTCGGCTGTCTTGGCTCAAACACGTTTGATGATTATCAAGATACAGATTTGCTATATGTTAAGTAGACGATCACATGGGGGACATTTCCCGCCATACTTTGAAGAAGGGACGAAGCAACATTAACTTCACACCCCACTAGTCGGTCGGGGTAATATTTGCTGATGCTTGTAAGTATAAGACAGGAATTGTAATTTTGGTTGGGGTGGGAGGAATACGTTTTCCTGTCAAATATTTTACCAACGACCGTGATATTTGGCTTAACTGATCATGAAAAGGTGTCCAATGATTGCAAAGACATTCGTAGACACACACACAGACTATTATTATAAACAAACACACAATCGTGCACTGAATGGGGTAAATACCCCCTACACATACTTCATTGGGGGGAAGGACCCATTTGTCAGCCAGTATTTGGTCAACGATCCAAATAGTCGATGATAGTTGCCATTGTGAGACAAAGTCCCTTCCAACAATTTGGTTGATGGGGGCCGAGATGCCTTTTAGGTTTATATTAAAGAACCGTAATATTTTCGATTACTTGACTGTGTAAAATTAAAAGACTTTGTTATGACTCGATGTTGTGGAGACGGCTCGCGCGCTCTTATGCAGGCACTTGTTTGAATGATGATTATCAATATGTTCGTGCACAAACTTGTAGTTACCATATACACAAGGGCGGCGGTCATGAGGATTATTTCTTCCCCCGTACATTTGGTTACGAACAGATGACATTGTTTATCCCCCATATAGTTACGTTTGTTAGCCGCCGTAATATTTTCTGATATTTGTGGTGTATGGCGTGGACCGGGTGTAATTTTTTGAGGGGCAGAGAATATTTTTCATTCCCCTCAATATTTTGTCAAAGGCTGGGTTTTTAATTTACCTGATCACGAAACTCAATTATTACCACTTTTATGCCTGAAGATTACCTAGACCAGGGGTTCTTAATTATTTTCGTTGGCAGGCCACATTTTTCATCCCAAAATTTCGCTGGCCACGAACAGGTAATGAAGTTTGTCTGAGAGGGGTTAGTCCCAACACGAAGCCTCCTACTAAACAGCGTGGGTGAGGGTGTCTAAAAGCCCTTCGAAGGACCTGTAGTAAGGTCCAGGGCAACGCTCCCGTAGAACCCCAAAAGCTCAAATATATTAACGAAACATTGCATGGCTGAAACATATACGTACTTTTCCGTCAATTTAATTAGAGGCACTTCAAAATATGATCACATGTATCACATTTTGACCATTATTTTCTGCCTTAACGAAAATCCAGGGCCATGCAGAGCAGAAAATATACTCATGCCAGATTCGGTGGTGAAGTTTCACCTTGAAATGAATGTTTAGTGGGGACCTGGCGCTTAATCATGACACTTGGAGCGTCGCCATCGGTTGGTATGTGGTGTGCCAAGAATATAGTGCGAAAATATATCCCAGATAGATGGAAATGGCTTTTACCAGCCTTGTAAGATGTATCTAAATATTCGTTCATTACAAGATCTCATGATTTAGAAAAACACACTTTATTCAAATACGTCAAATAAGAGGCAACGTTTCAGGCCTATATTTTCTTCCACCAAGGGGCAAACGTCCCTCAAAATTGGTAAGCCCGTGCAACTTGGTCTAAGTGGCTTTCACTGATCTGGCCATCCTATGTCGAACAAACCGTCTATCATTTTGATTATGCAGTGGGTGTGTGAATAAGTTATTCGAGTTATTGTAACTTTGTAGATTGAAATTAAATGTAAAAGCGTGCTGAGCGAGCCAATATTGTAGTAGTTTGGGACGATTTTGGGTAGGAGAAATTAAAAGAACAAATACTCGGAAAGATATGCAAGTCACCTTAACACTAGTTCTCCCCTCTTCTTTGATTTTCCAATATGCCTGTTCGTCAATTTCTTTTTATCCGAAAGTACAGTAACTTTCGAAAGCATTATACTCCATCGATTCATGGCCACTTTTAGGCCTCATATTTTCTAATTATTGTCAATTTTATCAAGATGGATGGGGGTACCCCTGGACACGTTACTGGTTTTGGAACAATCACTGCACCGACATTGTCTTTTATGAAGTTATAGCGAAATTACTGCCAATGACAGGTGCACGCAAAGCGCGCCCCAAAATAACGTTTTTAACATATTTTAGAATACCTTTTACTTCATTTAAAGGAAAAAATGATTAATCTTCTGTTTAAGACCTGTTTGTTCGCGGGCCGCATTGGATCACCTCGCGGGCCGGATGTGGCCCTCGGGCCTCCATTTATAGGAACCTAGGACTTAGACGTTCATAGGCTCACAAAATTAAATATTATACACAAATACATTAACAGTCTTTGGATTAAGACACTAAATGCAGCTTGCTAGGCAGCTAGGCATAAGTGTACCTCTTCTTGCAATCTGGGAGGAATTTCTAACAAACAAATTTTTGGCACACTACGAGCCAACTCATGTGGCCTTCCATTTATTGTGTCAGAAATAACAATTTGTACAGTGATAAAAATACTTAAAACTGGACTGGTTTAATAAGGTTACACCTAATGGGACGAGGCCGAATGATCAAATAATTATTTATGATGTTATATACAATTATGATAAGTCC
Organism: Holothuria glaberrima; assembly: GCA_009936505.3. NCBI lineage: Eukaryota > Metazoa > Echinodermata > Holothuroidea > Aspidochirotida > Holothuriidae > Holothuria > Holothuria glaberrima. The sequence goes on along the minus strand of WURT03014793.1, from coordinate 8,071 downwards.
AGTTACCCACCCTTACCACCGAATATAACCCGATGCCCACTACGACAGGACAATACATCCCTGATGTGGTTCCCTAGCAAGCTACAGCAAAGACATTGTGTGCATTTCAATGATGGGTAAACAAAACTTATTTCAGTTGACGATAAGAAGGTACCGTTAAAACTCTATAAACAGCAGCCAGAAGCTACCGTACTGAATTATTTAACCACCTAAGAAATTTCAGGTTAAGGGGAATACGGAATCCCAATTTGAATATGTATACTCTGCTATCCTAAGTCATGACTAGCCCATTTCAGCCATGTGATGTTTTTAAAACTGAATTGTTAAATTCACGCAGATTAACCTGTAGGGCTTCCTTTTATATGCCATATTTATGTTCAGAAACATCATAAAAGATACTTGCAAGGAACGTAAGAGGAGACTGACGGATTTGGTTGATTTTTCAAACAAACAAACAAAAAATTGGGGGCGACTGCATAATTTCTTTATAAGACGATCGGTTTACATCTGCCTGTACAATGCGTATTTTCATAGAAATCTACAAAATAGGTACGCTACGCTTTTGGGTCTGTTAATAAGAGTATGGAGGCACACCGAGTCGCTCATATCAAGGTAATTAAAAATAGTTGTAAAGTTTCTCACCGCACATGCTCCATCTCTTCCGTAAATTGATCGAGCTGCAACTAAACATGAAGCTAGGAGAGTAAAGAAGGCCATTATGGCAAACGTAACTACCATCTGTAATCAAAATTAAAAAACTTTGTTAAAGATCCTTTTGAGAATAGTTAAAAAATATTATTTTGTGAAACTTTGATGAGGACAATTCTTGTAGTGTGAGTAAAGTACTGTTGAATACAAATGTATGTCTCTGTTGCGAGTGCAATCGCAATTACATGTCGTGGATTTAAACATTTGCTTAGAACGAATAGTGGAAGTCACTGCATGACAGCCCTTACCTGGGCGCTAGGAGGAAACAAAGAGTATAGGGCGTTTAAAGATAACTTGGCAACGCAAAGTTGAAAAAAGATATAATTTAGGAAAGAAGTTATGAAAAGATTCCAAACTCGTGGCAAGAGACAGAAGACAGTGGAGAGGGATCCTTACAGACTCATGGGCCAGTGAGAGGCTAGGTGTCGTGTGTTATTTCATTAGTATGTGTACAAACAGTTCTATACATTGCTTTGTAAAACGTTAGTAAACTGTAGTCAGATAGTGGAGGCATTTTTAAAAGCCACGTGCTAATCTACATATGGATCATATAAAACTACTGGTATAACACCAGGCATCACTGTGTTCTTTTTACTTTCTTCCAATGTAGGCTATATATATATATATGCAAGAAATAATCCCATATGTCCTAGATGTAATCGGCTCTCCTTCATTATATGTGCGTAAGAAGTGCAGTAAAACGAGAGGGACGTCGCTTTATGTGTGAACTGTTTAATTCAATTGACTTTAGCTCATGGAAGTTTTGAATGTGTCTTGAACATTTTTGTAATTTTTTAGAGAGGCCCGCGAAAATGAGCTAAAGTCAGTTTTCACGGAGCCACCCCTGGTGGCTTTCAGACGGCTTCGCTCTCTTCGAGATCTCCTCGTAAGAGCAAGAGAACCCACACCTATAGTTCACATAACAAATAGTCCCGAGCCACCCGGATTCTTCGCATGTAAATCAAGAAAATGTATGATGCACAGATATATCCATGTCACAAAAAAATTTGAAAGCACGTACACAAAGCAAGAATTTCCCATCACAACGCACATTGACTGTAAAACATCTTGGGTAATCTACCTCATAACATGCACACACTGCGGAAATCAATATGTAGGCAAAACAGAAACAACTCTCTACACAAGATTCAACAATTAGGTCAGAAATTAACAACTTTCATGATAATACTCAAGGGAAACGCCTCCCATATACAACACATTTCAATTCAACACATCACACAATAGACAATGTTAGAATCACCGGTATAGAATCAATAACAAAACAATCACGCACTGCCATCTTCCACAAGGAATCATTCTGGATCAACAAGCTTCACACATTATATTCACAAGGGAATCAATGTTGACAAATAACCTCCCCACGTGATCATGACACACAACGTCATCATACAACGTCAAGCGCCCACATCACATCATCTTTAGCATGTAAGATACTTTGTATTTCTTCTATTTTTGTAATAATGCCTAAACAAATTTATGTATCTGAATATTTTACTTTATGTAACAATAATTCTAAGTTCATTTCTTTGATCTATCCAGAACCTGATGAAGTCCAGAGGGCCGAAAGCTTGAATTAAACAGTTCATACATGAGACGACGTCCTCCTTGCTTTTACTGTACTTCTTACGCATAAATATATATATATATATATATATATAGATATATATATATATATATATACATATATATAAACATATGATAGTACATTTGAAAATATTTGTTTGTTATTTGTGTGTATACGTACGTTGCAAACTGTTTACAAAATAAAGGAATGAATGTGGATGAAACTTGAAACTTGAAGGGTAATTGTTGCTGAGATTCCTGCGTTATCATAACTGCTCATGCACTGCATGATAAATTAACACAAATAAAACACGCAACTCACCATCACTGGCCAGGGCAACGTTGGGTGGTGTTTATAAAACTGCGTCATACCTATAAAAATGGTACCAGCTGATACTAGAAAACACAGGACGGCTACGAAGATAAAGAATCCATACGCACCACTCAAATTACTAAGTGGCCAGTAGTTTCCTGGAGCCGCCATTACGATAATTGCAATAAAGGCATGCACCTGCATCACGAAGAGAAAAATGTCATTGAGCAGAAAACAGTACAGCACAAAAACGCTGACTTATCAAAGTTGACTTCAACTTACGGTGACATACCAACAAAAAGAGCTGTCTTCACCTAACAGTTAAAGAATAAAATTCCCAATGAAAGATTCGTTGTAATTATTTCAATATATTTTACCGTTTTCAAAGTTTGATTATTTCTGGGGTAACTCATGCCTATGCAAAATAATGTAGAGTGTTGCACATTCCTTTGTTAATCCTATATAAATTATCTGAGTAGTCATCAGACAGTTTTCAGTTCGGTGAGTGTTGTTAACATCTTTCAAAAAAACAAGTTTACTTCCATGATAAATCCCCCCGGGAAATACTTATGCTACAAGTGTCCTTGAAAGTTGGAAAACCACTGAAGGATAACATTAGCCATATTTGGTGAGTCCATCTTTCGATGTCACAAATTTGGATATTTAACACATGTATATTCATGATACAAGTTTCAAAAAGAAATCGCTATGTAAAATGGTCAATATTTGATGAAGTTTGATGGAAAATGGATCTTTTCCTATTTTTAATGCTTTTTCATCAAATAATCAACTTTGGAATTTTCATGGCACCAGTACTTTAAGTACTTGCTTCAAGGGGGCCAAAACATGTTGACTCAGTTTAACAAAGGACAAAGAAGTGAAATTTAAACCCCCAGACCACAAACCTAATTTTTGATAATGTTTTGATAAAGTCTGATTATGAGTTTTTACGGGCTGATGACATGAGAGGCGCTGTTGGGAAACTAGGACGTTCTCCGGACCTCCTCGGATCTATGGACCTGCATTAGAGTTCCTGATGGGATCTAGTAGCAATGCCCAGTAAGATTCAATAAGTAAATCTAGTCTGGCAACATCCGACATCGAGGGATGTCCTTTTTAGAAAATCGTTCAAGAAAAGCATGACGACCGAATGAATGGGTAAACTAATGGACTGGGCTATTTGTTCTGATAAATGTCATTGGAAGAATAGGCAAATTGCTGCCATGGATATGTAAGGGAGAGTCAGATATGTCAAGAACGTATATTACAGCAGGAGGAACGGGTATAACCAGTCACCCTAATGCTTCTTAAAAACAATAGCTGAGTCTTTGAAATCTTCCTTTGTGAACCTCACAAGTTTATCTTCAATCGTGTTTCATTCTAACCAGGAGTTGTTGTATCCCTCCCCACTCCATCAGTAGTACATATCATAGATAACCATAGAAGAGCTACCTCGGAGTAGTACTTCCATGGATAAACCAAGCGAAGAGTAACCTAACATAAATAAGTGGAAAGAGATACACATATATAGGCAGCCGATAGAAGGAGTGTTAGTCAAAAGCCAGCAGAATGCGACTATGCAAGGAGACCTGAGGACATCCTGAGAGACTTGAGGCAAGTCTAAGTATAAATAAGTTGCCATTCATCAACAAATAAAAATTGTTACATAACCTAAAAGAATTATACAAGAGGCTTAGGCTACTTTTTTTCCAAATTTCCCTCAACTCTCTGGCGAAGAGCCATGGGGCGAAACCAAACGCTTACTCCCAAAGGAGTTTTGCCCTCTTAAGGAGGTACGTCCCCGAAAGGACACAAACTTTACTGACCAACCTCTCGACCCTCAGACCTTTATATATCAAGGGTATGTCATGCGTTGTCCCGTTCTTGACTGGCTTAAAAGAACAGATGCTACGCATGATCTCAGCCAAAAGGCCGAGAAATAGGTTTAAAGTGGTCCATACTTGGGGTTACTAATGTTAATGGATATGGGTACATCGATCCTTTAAAATTTGAATTAATAGTGTTGGGAAATTGCTCATGGATCAGAAAATACAAGAAATGACCTGTCTGACTATGTGTCTAGCCTCGCAGTTAAGAAGGCTTACTTCTAAAAATGCAAAAACATATTTTAGTCATAGCTAATTTTGGCCTTAAAATCAAACTATTATTTGACTATCTTGTGACTAATGTAAACCTATTTATGATATCTTTACATGAATTACATCTCCTTTGATGATAAGTTAATCTCTTTTGATGTGTGAAGTAATAAAATAATTGTTCTTCCTGGCCCTCGGGAAACTGGATAGTATTTATGTAACAAGATAACAAACATTTTACACAACATTGTTTGACACTTCTTTCAGTAGGGTAAACTGTATACCTAATTGTTGTCTTAAGGATACAGCAAAAAATAGAATATTACACAAGCTTATTTAAATTAGGCCTTAAAGGTTTTACACCCTTAAGAATTTAGGAGGAACCACTGAACTACAACTTTAACTCGGGTGGATCCAATTTAACATTTCAAATGAATTTGGAATCTGTTTTAATTGAAAGTCTGTTCAAATGGGGGTAGGGGTGATGGGGAGACCATACCATTGTTTAGTTTCGAAGTGTCATTATTCGGGCTCAGTCCTGAAGGTAGCTTCAACTGATGATTAGGAACTTGTCTGTAACTTCCTGCTCTTACACTAGATTGAAGGCTATAGGGATGTCTATGCGTTATAAGAAGTTAATACTCAATACTAAATAAACTTACCGTTGCAAATACTGATATGATACCCATCGGGGTTTTGAAGTAATTCGGATTGAATTGAACGGACTGTTGGTCAGTGTGAAGGCTATTATTGGGGTCCATACCAGCTACCGGAGAAGGTTGGTATCCGTAGGAACTAGGAGCAGGATGAGTTGCTGGCGACGGAGGAACCTGAGCCGGAGGTTCCTTTGCTGGCTGATATGCAGGGACTTGAGCCTGGGCCATCTCAGCACAATAAAGGTGAACGAAGGTCTACTGAACTTTATTACCCTCGGAATGTAAATCAAGATTTCTGACGAAGTCGGTATGCGATAAGAGCGATCTTCCCAGTTGTAAGTTGTTGTAAACTTATGTAACGCCTTATACGTTAATCCAAGCGACCGATTTTACATGGAATTATTTACGGTGTGACGCAAGCTGCTACTGAATCGTTACAATCAGACTCTCCCAAGATGACTGAACGCGATATTTTCCGCTTCTACGACCATACTAGCGTTATTAACTTAATGACATGTGCACACTGACGGTAACGATGCTACCTCAACTACACTTCACTAAAACATCGAAGAGCTGTTCCATAGAGAAACAGAATATGCCATATGTGTACATATTTAGCAGACGTGCGAGCTTCCGATGTGAGCTTCCGACAGTACAAAGTCTAGTGCATATCAAATGATACGGCTAAGTTGTCTCTTCATTATTTTTTGTTGGTCTGTAGTAACCGTTGCTGTATAAGCTATCAGGAATAAATTAAAACTATATATAAGACTGTGAAATGTAATTTTGGTTATGACATCACTGAAGAAGGCGATGGCAGCATTTCTAAATTAGTAGAAAGGCTGTACAAATTCACAGAAAACGGGATGATGGCACACAGAAGTATGAGATGTGGTTGGTAAGTTACATCATGTACTGGTATTTCATGGTCCCTGGTGCAATTCAAGTTAGCAATTTTAGACCTAGGGGTGATCTGATTATACCGTGAAGATTTTTCGAGAAATAAATTAGCCTACTTACTGGCGAAACTGTTCGGAGTGCTATTGTCATAACTTTTTAGTATTTTTTCTCAGGTACCCAAAATTTCATTTCCGGTCACCACTTGAGAATTTTGGTTAACTCTATCCGAAAATTATACTTGGGGTGATGGTCGTCTGTCTTTATATAGGCTTCTCATTCGAAAAAAAAAAACCGTGACTGGAACACAAACACTTCTATCATGATTTTCCATATTAGGGCCGAGTTGGCAAGGGACGACTTAACATAGCCCGAGTTGGCAATGGGCCGAGTTGGTTTTGGGCCGATTTGGCATGGGGGCGAGTTGGTATGAGGACGAGTTGGTCATTGGCTGAAAGTTCGCGGGGTAAGTAGCGATCCGTGTGTTATAAATATGAGGGCGCCACTACATGTTGCATCACGTTAAAAGACTTCAAGTAAAAAAATGCCATCGTGTGAAAACTGTTCGTCGTGTACTTTTTCATCGTTATTAAATGCAATAGGGCTGCCATCAAATTAGTTTGGCTTTCATTATGTCATTTTGGGTCGTTGTTGCTTCAAAAGTGTTCGTCGTGTACGTTGTGCCCTTTTGGCGACGCCATAAGTATGGAACCCCAAAAGGGCAATTTTTTTGATGATGGCTTCTTTTTTTCATAATGAAGATCACTTTTACAGTGATGATGAACACTTTTACAGTGATGATGAACACTTTTTTCATGATGACGAGCACTTTCACAGTAATGACGAACGCCTTTTGAATGATGAAGGGCACCTTTACGGAGATGTCCAATACTTTTTTCATGATGAAGAGAACTTTTACAGTGACGACGATCACTTTTTGAATGATGTCAAACCGAAATGAGGAAGCCCCAAAGTACTTTTATTAACGACGCAAAAGTATATGATTAACACCCTTTAACCAAAGCAAAGATTACCCAAAATGACATGTTGAAGGCCCAAAGTAATTTGATGACGGCTCGATTCCATTTAATAACAATGCAAAAGTACACGGCGAACTTTTCATTCGATGGCAATTTTTACATGATGACTACCCAAAGTAATTTGATGACGGCCCTTGTATGGAAAATCATGACAGAAGTGTTTGTGTTCCAGTCACGGCGTGTTTTGGATAGGGTAGCCTATTTAAAGACAGACACTCATCACTCCAAGCAAATTTTGGGATAGAAGTAACCAAAATGCTCAAGTGGTAACCGGAAATAAAATGTTAGGGTCCTGAGAAAAAGTACTAAAATGCCAAAAATTTCACGGTCCTCATTATGATTACATGGCCCTATTTAGAACAATGCAAATCGCATGCGCATATACAATTTTTTGGAAGGTATGGCGCGGCGATCGGGGCAAAAAAAGACAACCAATTCAAAAATTTTTTTATGATTAACTTTTTTAGAGAAAATTTTGAAACGGGAATTGCTTCCCAGACTGGTTATGGTGACATTATTGCATTGTTTCTAGTTAACCATGGACACCATGGCTGTGGGTCGGTTTTTATGACCACAGTCATAGTCAGTGTTCTCCACGAGGGGTTTTAGTGGCTGCCCCCAGTGGAAATTACCGGACGTCCCCACCCCCTGAAACAGCGACCGCCCCGCCTCCTTAAAAAATACCGCTACCATACTGGAGGCAAAAAGTTACATTCTTTCCTTTTTCGCAGGGGATAATCATAAATATTCGTGTGGGAATCAATGTGGTTCGCGATC
>WURT03014771.1:0-11856 GCA_009936505.3 Holothuria glaberrima | reverse complement strand
ATTCTTGAGCTTAAATATAAAATTTGAAGCTTATACACTCAATTTAAAATGTTAGATTTTGCAATAATTTGTGATGTCGTTCTTGTATACTATTCAAATTACCATGTTTTTGTTTTTCCTAATGCCACAGCATCTTGTGCCGAAGTGTGATCACTGTTACAGGGTGACTTAGCTGTATAAGCAATCTCCATACAACATATACTCGACTTAAACCAGTTGGTTAGAAACTGGGCGGTAAAACCTCATCTACCTAACTAACTACAACATGTGCAAGGGAACAGTAAATGTTTCAAGGTCATATAAAAATCTTAATTTCAGCAAATCAGGTATTAAATGTGAGTTGTACAAGGACATCACAAGTTTGTGCAATAGACTATTTCAAATTAAGTGAATAAATTTCAACACTTTATATCTCAACAATGGAGTAAGCTATGAAAATGGGAGTTGGATAAATGAAATTAGTTTTACAACATTTAAAAGAAGGGTCTAAGCTTTAATCAAGTTTTGATGTGTTAGAGGGGTACTTATACTAAGCATTCTGGTGAAATTTACCTTGGAATCCTATGCGTAGCTCTCGAGATATTAGCAGTTAAAGTTGTCACATTTTCATCACACAGTGAGTTTTAAGTAAGTTCAAACAGTGTTACAGCCTTACATTAATGAGCAGTCTATTGTGTTTCTTAAAACTTTACAACCAATTTCCTCCTATCTATTATCTCATATTATCCTAATGTGATTACATGAAAGGGGTGAGAATTTTACAAACTTCACATTCTTCTTGGGGAGGTCCAATTCTTATAAACTTCAAGATTAACAAAACAAACCGAAAAAAAAAACGAAGGAAGCAAAGCATTTCTCTTTAATATGAGGAAGTGATATAATCCCTGCTTACATCAAGTTCACTTTGGGTCAAAAATGTAGTTACTGCATTTGCTGGTATCTCGAGTACTACATGTCCGATCTGAGTGAAAGTTTCACCAAATTGCGTAGATTTAGTTTTTTTTTTTTTTTTTTTTTTGCATATCATTGAAAATTAATACTTTGCTTAAAACCTTCCTTTAAAATGTATATTCTTGTAATTCTAGACTTAAGGTACACTTAGAGCTAAAGTGAGAGACTAGTGTGAAGTGCCTTACAGAATTTATTTTCCATCAAGATTTACATAATTATTGCATATCATTGATTAGTTTTGATATTCCTTCTACAAAGCTAGTGTGTTCGAATTTGTCAAAGCTATATATGGCATACATCAGCAGTGTAGTGTTACATCTCACAATTTAAAAGATGGGCCGTGTTAAGTATTCTGTGCTGACCTTCTACTTTTCATGAATGTTGAGAGCAATAAGTCAGCTCAAAAATGAGAAGGTATTCAACTAAAGTAGTGAAACCAAGTTTTTGTAAATTCACCTAAAATTTTGCAAGAAGACCTGTACAGCTATGTCTCGTGCCAGCAAACAATCTCTCATTTGTAATTATATGGACGCAGCTTACTATTAAATACTGAACACAATTGTCCTTCAATTAATTTTAAATTGTGTATCCAAGCACAAAGGAAATTACATTAAATTTTAATTGCACACTTGAAAAATAAAATTGCATAAGAAGCAAAAAAGAGTGCTATTCTACGAGTTGTGTTACATCTCATTACCAAGAACTCTTCCAGTGACAAACATTTTTTTCAATGAAACTGTTGGCAGTGGCACTCTGGGCCTGAAAGGCATTTCAAGTGGTTGAATGAAAAACGTTTTATGATCATTTCAGGTATAACATCCTTTAGATTATGTCTGCTACATTCTTTGAGTGGGTTTAGTGTCCTAGCAGATTGGGGGGAGGGGGAGGGGGAGGGAGGAGGATCAGAAGTTAGGATCAGAGTTGGGAGAATATGTCAAACTGACAAACATGAGTTGCCAAGGCTTCTATTGGACAATTGTCAGCTGATGAGAATGATTTGTAATAATTGTAACCAAACACTACTAAAGTTGCATACCACGATATTATTTCACTCTTGATTGTTGTCTTTTCATGGCCTCTGGACCTTTTAGTAGAATTTTTACAAGTTACCCCTCAGGCTCTAATAGAACCTCAGCAGGAGGCCCTTCACACTAAATTTCAAATTGGTATACCATGACTGTAGAGATTTTGGACTATAAAAGCATTTTGATCCCATCACATCAACAACACGGTTTGTATCCTAGATTCTCATCTTCAAGTGAGTCAGCAGGGTACTCGGAGATGGCCCACCGAATATTAGTCTTGAACAAGACGTTACTTTCTACTTCTTCTATCTTCCGTTCCCACAAAGTGAGAGCCTATGTCAACTGAACTGTATGCCAATCGGAGGTTTTGTCCAGGACTATTGGGGTGACGGTGTCACAGAGAGTTGGGAACACTAACTTTATGGGGTTCATTGAGGTGTGACGATGTTAACGTGTACTGTCCAATACCTATAGTGTTTCCAGCTCTCTGTGACACCGTCGTAGTGGTATATATGTCTGGCTGTAAACTTTCCTGCGAGTCGCATACAGTCATATACAGTTCAGTTGACATACGCCCTCACTTTGTAGGAACGGAAGATACAAGATAGGTAGTAAGTAATTGACGCCTAAGACAAGACTAACCGAATGTCTGCACAGCCCAAAATTAAAGGGCAAATTTCGTCATCCCACACAGTTCCAATTCTCCCTACTATGCAACCTTTAGCTCCTCGTATAATGCTTCTCCTTGGGCAGACACAAACCTATTTTATTGCTTAAGGCCATGTCCTGGTGAGCGTACAAGGTTATAGTGTGTAATCCAATCGCTCTCTGCATTATTTTGATACCCTCACACTAAAAATATACTTTGGGGTGATGAATCTACGTCTTTAAATTGAATCGAAACTAATGGACCGAGTTATGGCCACTACAACTATTACGTACGTAGTAGTAGTTCAAGTTAAGATGACTCTTGTTTCACAACACATGGGACCCTCTTGCTTGTACTCACTCAGAAAGATTTTGGGGACTAAATTTGGTATGTAACGTTTGCAAGCATATGAACTTAGCTAAGTATTAAAGTGGTTTACTTCTTAGGTGTTAATTTCTAAATCACCTTGGTGATCTAACAGCAGTATTGATTTATATTGAAGTAGACTAATAAAAAGCAGGAAAATATACATGACTGTCTGGTAATCATAGTACCTTATTGTGATCCCGGTTGGCTGTGTGACATATTTAACTACCCCAAACAAAACATAGAAGCTGCATAGACCCGAGAAAGTAGCGGGCACGTAATCAAGGGGAGGGCTAATTGAGGTCTCAACTCCCTCTCCCGAGGCTCACTGTAAAAACATTACTTCTTAAGGTGTTTTGCTTAATCCTCTGACGCATTGCCACTGTAACCCTCTATGGATCCTGAGCTGGTCCCTGGGTTCCACACCCATGGGGACGGATTCATAGTCTTGCGGTTCCTCTGCCATTTCTTGGCTTAGGGTGGCCTGAAACCGCCGCGCAGTCCAAGACAAAATCTATGCTACGTGTCTGAAAACTGGCTACCACAAATGATATTAAGTCACTCTTTTTGCGACAAGTTTAGTGAAGAGTGACCCGATGCAAGTCATTGACTCGAGTCGCTGTAACGTATATTCCACGGGAAAATCCTCTAGAAATTTTCAAGTCGGGTACGTGGTTTTTGAAGGTTCTGACTCAAATCGCGCTATTTGCAGAGGTGGATGGTGAGGGGGGAGCGTGAAATGCGTAGCCCGGCCGAGTTACCCAGTAATCGAAGTAACCTATAGGTTACGCCCCCGATAGTTTTACTTTACCCCCGAAAACTTCCATGACAGCGTTACATTATACTAGCCCAGGCCACAAATAAATTAGCAACTGACCCGAAAGGGCCCCCTCACACAATAGGTTAGCCTCCCCCCCCCCCGAAGGTAAATCCGGCTATGGGGAAATGTGCACGAATTTTTGGACTGAACATGAACATTTGAACGGGAATAAGCCATCGAATAACAACTTGTTATCCGGCCAAAGATCAGTTTTGAGCACTCTGGTGGGGGAAAAGTCAGTCTCTTAAATGAACTGAAATGAACAAGGGTATTTTCAAAATTCGGAACATTATACCTTACTCATGACATTAATGAAAACACAAAATGAGCTGTCGTTTGAAGCAGGAGACCATTGAGAGTAGGGGCGTCGATATTTGGTTGGCTTACTAAGATGTTTCTCGTCTTGTTACAAATTTAAAGTCCCCCGGTCCCAGATTCACTGTATAAATTTCACTAGCTGAGCCTCTTACCAGGCCCGTAGGCATGGTGTGGCGACTCCCCTAAAAAAGGTGCAAATTTCTATTGCCATTCGAATTAGTGTACCTCGTCATCCTAATTCAGGAATAGCTCCTATCAATAATGTGACGACATTTTTATTACTTATTTGTTAAATTCACGCAGAATAACTCGTTTGTTAACTTACAATATTAAATGGTTTTATACAGACGCATAATGAAAGAGACTTGTGATCGAAAGCAGAGCAGATCTGTAAGATTTAGCAGATTTTGGGGGAAATAAACTTGGGTTGACTACTTTCTCCCGTAACATCCAACTTAACACATTTCTGTGAAGTATCTATCCCGCCCTCGGAGCTATCTCGCCTCCCTTCAGTGCATTCACAGTAACATAATGTTTGTCATCTGTAACGATGGTCAATTGTGTCACTGCCATAGTAGCCTAGCCTACTGGATAATCTAAGGAACCGATTTTTCTCCTACGGGCTCGAGCAACCCAATTGGTTATGTAGCCCATTTTTAGAAGCATTTCTTGCATGTGATTAACAAATTTCAGGAAAGTTCTTCAAATATTTTGTAAAGTCGCATTCCATGAGAAACGAAGTCAATATCAACTTCGGAATTATTTCTCTTCGTACGCCTATTATTTTCTTTTTTAAACTCGCTAGATAAAAACTTTAGTTTCTTCTGATCGTAATGATCCTTTAGTTTGTGAAACTTGACGAAGATAAATCGAACCATTCAATGTTTGGTTCTTAAATGCCTGTGTTGAAGTTAAAAAAAATAAAAGGTTTAACCAAGTAACACAGTCACCGATTTTATTCCCGTTGAGTTTCATACTAATCTTCATAGAAACGATATCACCCATAATTAAAATTCCCATAGAAACGATATCACCAATAGTTAAAATGCCCATTCAAAGCCTTGCTAAACATTATTTATGTAATCTTAAATTATTGCGAGTTTGGTAGATCTTTTCTATGATCGGAGTTCTCATGTTTCAGTCTAGGTTTTCAGTTTTACGACTACCGGAATACACACACTCACTCAAAATCAATGGTATGAATAATGAGAGAGTACATGACTTTGTCCACTGGCGTAGCAAGCGGGTGGACTGAGTGGGGACCCCGAGGGTTTAGGGGCCCCCAAATAAACTCGCAGAAAAAAATCTCAAAAAATCGTAACCCTGCCTACCGCCTTACCACCCAGTACATACCCGAAAAAAACCACAAAGCTATCAACAACTGCAGATTGCTTTTTAAATATCAAGAAAGAATGGGATACGGGATTGAATCCGGTGTGTGCAGGGTCTCACTCTTACCCCGTACCTTTACAAGGAGATTGGAGGGGTGTTAGGAACATGGGTTTATGATTCTATTGGTATGTGGGGGCCCCTCGCTGTCTCTTGTCCATGGGCCCCCTGGGGTCTTGCTACGCCGTTGACTATGTCACATTACGGTAATGTAGTTTGCGTCCAAAACTGGACACAGTCCTCTTCGCTTGGGTAGACAGTTGTTTGGAAAGCCTTTAAGAAGGGCTGAGCAAACAGAGTCCTCTCGGCAGGGTAGGTTCGGCGTCCCTCTGTTCCTGGCGTTTTACGAGAGTACACAAATGATTATTTCACGGTTCCAAACGATTAGCCATCTAATAGAGGGCAGCAAGCACTTAGGGTTCATTGATCCAGGGTGGGCTGAGCTGTTATGTCGATCAGTCGACACCTTGTGTATACACTTACTGCACCTCTTGATGGTCCAAAGGTGAAACTAGTCTTGGCCTAGGCCTATACGCAAAACTTTTCGCAAACAACGATTGACCGTCTGGCTGAGCTCACGAAATCCATTACGTTAATAGCCATGCTGACGTAATTTGTTTACGGACAACTTTTACACTAGAACCTATCCTTCACGATGATTGAAAAGTATAAAGTCTCCGCTAACAGTGTAACCACGGATGAATAGTTCCCAAGAATGGATAATATGGAAACGAAGGCTTTATAGGCTATTGCCACTGTACAACTTTGGTCAACTATTCATTCATTCATTCGTATGATTAAGTCTGGTATAAAGGTTTATTCCTGAAATTTTTTCCTTTACTGACGATGTCATCGCAAAAAGTCTGTTTGGTTTCCTGAAGAGGAATGCTTCGAAGTTTATGAACACTTTGACGAAACTACAGTACCATGTCAGTGCCCTTTGAGACAGCCTGGGACGACCCCAGATTTGCTCGGCTGGGTCAAGCTCCCCGATGGATGGGGCCGAAGGGCAGTAACCTGAAGCCCTGACGTTGAGTGTTATGAAGTTGTTTTAAGTTAGTTGAATCATCTTGTCGTATTTCGATTTGCTTGTCTCCATTATGTCTCTTCCTTCGTCAAAATGACTTGGCTGTAAACCCGACTAACTTTACCACATAGAAAGAATTACAATGTTATGTCTGTAATAAGGATCTATCCCTCTTTTCCTTCTAAGTGGATAGGCCTACCGTTCCTGTCGAGTTCGACCCAAATATACGATTGACCAGGGTAGTTCACCGTATACTTGTTAGTAGCGGCGATCCATGTCAATTCAACAAGCGTAAACTTGTCGACGCTCTTAGAATATCCGCTAGAGCAAACATGTTGACCACGAAAGGAGTCGAGAATCGTGTCAGCCTCCTCAACCCGAATAAAGGTATTAAAGGGACGTATCCTGTAGTCTCTGTGGAGTCGTTTCTTTCCTATCTTGTTCCAAAATTTATCATCTTTTTTGGTACATGAAGATTCATAAACATGCTTCCTGTAGAACTCGTCCCAAGTTTGCCGTTTCTCCACGTCAACCAATTCTTCCCCATTCCAGAATTCGTCGTCGCCGGAAATTCTTTGCACAAATAGAATAGCCGTGACAGTAAATAACAAGCAGATGACTGCAAAATTCTTTATCTTTGGCAATTTAGTTTAATTTTATCACAACCGTTGCTGTCCGATCGTAGTAAGATCACGATACTTTCTAAAGCTCTGGGTATTGGCAGTAGATAGTAGGTCGGTAAAGCTCAGCTAAACTCGAAGAAAGTGAGATAACATTGAGCCTATGATTTTTTGATGTAGTCGAACGTGAGGGTAAACTGGATGAACTGCGCAGGTTCACGAGACAGGAAATTTGTTTCATAATGAGCATACTTTAGCCACTCCCCTATATGGCGACTCTTGAGAAATATTGTCTTTCACTTATAATCACTGTTAAAATTGCTGGCATTTCGTCGTTTGCATACTCATTTCGTTAAGAGTCGTGCACAAATGTTGACAAGAAATTGCTGCTAATGGTGTACTTGCATTTTAAATTTTGAAAGTTAGCAGATTTTATGGAATCGTAAAATAGCCGACAATTGAACCTCTAAACTTTTGGTCTAACTTTGCATAAATTTTGTAGGTAGTTTCAAGAGTACTGCTAGGCAGGCCCGTAGCCAGACGGATAAGGTACCGAAGAGGAGATGGCTTCCAGGGGCGAAAAAATTTTTCATGTATTAAGTCAATGGCAACTTGAAACTCTCTAGGAGTCCGAAAAAAATTCAGGAGCTTTGCCCCCTCCCCCTTTGGCGCCCCCTGGCTACGGGCCTGCTGCTAGGGAAATGTCTGGTTGTGTTGCGACGGTGTAAGGGTAAGTTATCTCGGAACTATAGTGAAATAAGACCGCTGTGATAGCTCATCTTGCCTGCGTGGCAGAAATGTGGTCAGGGTTGGGGAGTTACGATTTAAAAGTAATGCCGTTACCTTATAATCTAACGAGTTACATTGTGCATATCTTGTAATGAGCTATATTATCAATTCTGCACTGAAACAAAGACCTAGTTGCAATTCTGCATAAAAGTAATTGTAACGGAGTTACATTTTGGTCCCTTTGCTTTCACAGTAACGACGACAACGACCAAAAATTCCATTTCCTTTGGAAAATGACTAGAAAGCTTTCAAATTGATGGTTCTTTGGTAGTAATAATATGTTAACATTCGATATATTTATTATTCACCTCTCTTTTCGTCGACAGAATTACCACCATCATCAAAGTTATTTACGATTAGAATCCCTAGCTTATACTAGATACAGGGGTGTAGGAACAGGGGGAACTGGGAAAACACTTTTATGAAAATTGTAAAATGTGGCCCTTTTGAAATGGAAAAGCGCCCTAGCTGCTCCTTTTGGAATATGAATTTAAGTTATATTTTACTTGCCTATATTCAATCAGAATTTGACAATACTCTGATTGTCCTCGAAACCTATAAACAGATATGCTTTAAGTTACCCTTTTCACAAAACAATTTTAATATTTTGTACTAGAAGCACATATATGAAAAGAATTATGCCATGTTAATTGGGCAAAATAAGTCGATGGGACACTTATATTTCAAGAAGAGTCTTTTTGTTTTCCCCAAAATGTGGCTGTGTGCCCTTAGTGCCAATTTCCGATAGATTCTCCAGGGCTATTTAAAACTGCATTTTCTTCATTTTGTTGAATTGGTAGAGATTGGGGTGTACAAAATACACAAGGCGACTTCTCTTTGCCAAAAGGGACAGTAAGGTAACATTCAGGTATCTTAATTTTCTAGGAAACCCACGGCTTTTCTCAAAGTGCCAATTGGCATGCACCTTTGCCGTAATTATGATGAGGTCATGCATGTGCTGCTGTGCACCCACGAGGCGGCCATGGCCCGTGGGGGCACAAATTATCAAAGTGAAGGGCACAGTGTGCCCCGAAGGCATGTGTTGCAGGACACATTTGCTAGTGCGGTCTTATAGGGACTATTATCAGTGAAAAATGGTGACTTAGCACAAGCAGCCCTTGCGACCTTATCCGGGATATGAGGGCATTTTCGCCAAGTTATACATTCCATATCTTAATACCATTACTGGGGCAATAATGCATTATTCTGACCAAAACACCTTTTCCCGAAAAATACATCTCCGACCTCTGCAGGGACCCCGCATCAGAAGAGAATCTTAGAGCAATCTAATATCATGAATAGCATATACTGTACGGTAACATTTGTAGCTTGTCTATATTTGTCGTTGCGCATTTTGTTAATAACGAGTGCCATGACACAACCAAAATATCACTAAATAATGAAAGTTTCTAGGTATGTAATTACTTGAAAGATTTGCCAGAGATACCAGTTTTCCATCTTAGCCACCTTACCTTAACATTTTTCAAGGGAAGGAGTTGTGTCTCCTCCACTTAGACAACACACCTTTTCTTTACATTCAACCAAAAGTAAGAATTCACTTAACTGTAAAAGTTTTACAATACATGATCATTTCGAAACTCTGTTACAGGGTAGCACCAGCTTGCATCTAAGCCATCTTAAAAGGACACAAAATTCTCAAAGGGGATGGTTACATCCCTCACCCTTAACCCTCCCCTCGACCACCCCTCCCCAGGACATCACCTTCACAAGGTGACAAAGGAATGATTCGCTCCTGGTGTAAACGACCACGGAATGCAAATATGCACAGTTTACACAGACTTTAAGGATTTATCTGGGATGGGCTTAAGGCATCATATTCTGTAGTGGCTCCCCAATCGCCAACCTTCTAACGGCTCCACTGAGTCGAATTATCAAACTCGCTTATTATTCAACTTGTTCAACCTTTTATTCATTTTAGATTGTACACTTGAAGTGGTGGAATGGAATGATATGGTGTTCGCAAAAGACTTAAAAAATATCAACCTTGACGAGGAAGGACTAGAACCGCCTTCAAACTTGAATTGGATATCATCTTTAAGTGATTTTTACTTTGTATGCACTTTTCAAGTTCAAACTACTTCTTCAATTTTAAAACTTTTTGGAGGTCGTTTGACTTTTAAACGACGATATAGCCAGTCCAAGGTAGCAATTAGCACCCATTGATATAGCATATCTGCCTAATGTATACCATGCTAGTTTATAGCTAGGGGCTGGGGGATACACCCCAGAGTCTGAGCTTAACCTGTGCCAGCAGATGTTTTGGAAATATGAGGCAGTTTTCTCCCGCCATAAAGAGTTTTTTCAACAAAACGGTTAAACCTTTCAGTGAAAAGTAGCACCAACGCCTATGACCAGAACTGTGGTTCAACTCACCTTGATTACGTACAGCTTCTCCATCGATACGGAAATAAAATATCTGTGACGTACTCTGGTCTCTGTAATGCATGCCCTTGCCCAACCTGTATGTTTGGGAGAGTGGTTCTAAAGTAACAAGATGCAGATTAATTAGCATAAAATATGTGTCCTGTTTAGTCATGTGGCTTTAAAGACGGTTTTGTTCCCCATTGCACTGACTTTGAAATCAACTCGCTATAATTACAGTTATTTATAAAAAAAAAATAAAAAAACTAAGAACAAAACAAAGTAACTTTTTACAGTGACCAGTTACAATGCTGAAAAAGAAAGTAGTTACTACTAGCTTGACTAGAAAGTAACTAGTAACATTTCAAAAGAAACAAGTTCTTTCAACTTGAATATTCAGAATTTCGTCTGTGGTGGGGTGGGGGGTCAAAACCACATACTAAGGACGAGACACATGAGAGGAACACACCATCCATCGTTGTTCCGGATAGTCTGAGATGCGAAAAGCGAGACAAAGATCCCTAATGGTCTTTATTGGTAATCCAGCCAGGCAGAGGTTGTTAATGCTGAAACTGTTACGACGAATCAGAATGCTGCGTCGAAGTGTGAACACTTACTTTGTTTTTCATTAAGTTAATTTGTTTTCCTTTTGGATTCGTTTTTCTTAATTTGATGCTTTTTGCCTTATACTATTTGTTTATATATGGATGTATTGTAAGTCTCTTCAGGCCCGTAGTCAAGGGGGCAAGTTGCCATTGACTTAATACATTTTTTACACATTTGGCCCCCTGAATTTTTTTCGCCCCATGGAAGCCATATCGCCCCCTCAGGCACCTTTGAAAATATGATATCCCTTTTGAAAACTTAGCAACCTTGGTTAATAAGCAAGGAACCGTCATAAGATCAGTCTGTTTGATCTCCGTCATTCTGGTCATAAATGTCAACACAGTAATTCTACAACTTCAAATGAAACTGATGTGCCAGTTTGAAACCACTGTATTATATCATATTCCGGATGCAAGGAATCACTAAGCCTTTAGGTTTTCTGGTTAACCAAAATCATATATGGTGTTTTAATTAGATACCTGGATGTATCATACAGACCTGTTTAAAACAGAGACTCAACTAAAAATCAGCTCTGAATTAGTCTAATGGCTGTCATTTGCTAATCTCGTACCTTCTAAAAATTGATGTTGTTTGAATTTTTTAAATGGTTTTGATTGTGCTTATCTCACCTTTGTGGAGTAGGAGTAGATTAGTTAGTTAGTTGATGTTTTACGGCTCAGTTTCTAACCAACCAGTAGGAGTAAGAGACGGGGCCTTTTTTAAGAATTTTTCACTGGGGCCATGTTACGAAAGGGACCATTTTTCGCGCTGCGCGCGAAACCAGTCGTGAAGCGCGAGGTCAGCGGGTGGAGTCCAGGGGCAAAGCCCCTATGGGGGTCCAGGGGGCGAAGCCCCCGGAAGCTTTGAGGTTAAAGCATATTTCTGAGTGAAAAATACAGTCTCAGGGTAGGTAT
>WURT03014750.1:0-16171 GCA_009936505.3 Holothuria glaberrima | reverse complement strand
TCTGTGGCGTGTCTATATTTCTGCGTAATATATTACTATAGTACCCAGAAATATAGACACGCCACAGATGTCACAACTAATGAAATCAAAGAGGAATTTGGAGAAATTACAGAGAGGCTAGGCATCAGAGATAGGGTAAATGACAAAAAACCGACACCTGCCTTCGTAACGTTAAAAGATCATAAGGACAATTTTCATGACCGACCTAAGTGCAGGCTCATAAACCCCATCCGGTCAGAGGTAGGGAAGGTTAGTTAGCAATTTATAGACAGGATCAACAGAAATGTGATAGATGCAATCGCTGTAAATCAATGGAGGAATACGACGGAGGTACTCAGCTGGTTTAACAGCTTAGAAGAGATGGTTACTCTTTCATTTCTTGTCTTTGATATAGAAGAGTTTTACCCGTCAATATCGGAGAAGCTTCTCTTGAATGCCCTAAGATGGGCAAAGCAATATACAGGTATCTCGGCCCTTGAAATTGACACCATCCGGCATTCACGAAAAACGCTTCTGTATGATGGGGGAGGCCAGACGTGGATGAAAAAAGAGCAAATGGAACCTTCGATGTGGCCCTGGGCGCCAATGATGGCGCAAAAGTGTGTGAGCTCGTCGGGCTGTACATCCTGCAGAAATTGGAACAGTGCGTGGATATATACAGCCTAGGGTTGTACAGAGACGACGGATTGTCCGTGATTAAGAATTGCTCAGGTACTAAGGCTGAAAGAACGAGAAAGGAGATAGTGAAGCTGTTTAAGCAACTAGGCCTCATGGTAACCATGGAGTGTAACCTGAAATCTGTCAATTTTTTGGACGTCACCCTGGACCTAAGATTAGGAGCTCATAAACCTTTCCGAAAACATAATGACACCCCAATGTATATTAATGCTCATTCCAATCATCCACCGTCCATAACTAAAAACATCCCTACAGCTGTGGAAAAAAGATTGTCTGAACTCTCGTGTAATGCTGAGGTGTTTAATAGTGTTGCCACAGAATACGGCCAGGCTCTGAAGAGCAGTGGTTTCAGTAGCCAACTAGAGTTTAAAACAAGGGAAAGGGTGCATAAGAAGAACACTCGTAAAAGAAATATTGTTTGGTTCAACCCCCCCCCCCCCGCCATATAGCTGTAATGTCAAAACTGATGTAGGAAGAAAGTTTTGTAAGGCACTGTATAAGCATTTCCCCGAAGGTAGCAAATTACATAAGATTTTCAACAGGAACACCGTAAAGATAAGCTATAGTTGTATGAGGAATATGGGCGCAGTCATAAGATCGCGTAATTCCCGCATTAATAATGCGAGGGAGCCTGAAGATCAAAGGCAATGCAACTGCAGGGTCAAAGAAGCATGCCCGCTCCAAGGGAAATGCTTATCCAAGCGAATAGTATACAAGGCTACTGTAAGTTCTAGCAAAGACGATAGGTGTTATGTTGGTCTAGGGGGGAAAACATTCAAGGAACGATACAACAACCATAGTAAATCGTTTCGCAACAAAAAATACGCCAAGGAAACTGAATTGTCTAAGCACATCGAAGATTTACGGGAAACTAATAGCCCGTACAAAATCACATGGCAAATAATCCGAAAATCGAATACGTTATCTGGCCGATCGGAGTCCTGTAGCTTGTGTCAAGATGTGGCATTGGAAATCCTGAGAAGCAGAACCGAAAGCTGCTTAAACTAAAGAGCTGAGCTCGTTATCAAGTGCATGCGCAGACTGCAACCACCGAGCCGTGCTAGAAAGAAATAAGTGTATTGGTATAGGTTAAACTTTAGTCCGTCAGCTCAGCTGATGATCGCCGGAAGGGAGAGAAACTCAGAGCGGTGAGGAAAATATGCTTGCGTAAATATATTATTTTGTACATTTAGCTCTGCCAACTAAATATATGTCCAGATGTGTTATGGTGAGACTAAGCATCCTATTGGTTTTGGTGGAGGCCAAAGGTTACATGGGACAACGGGGTAAGATGTTAACAATCACGATTTTTATCTGGGGTCACCAGAGTTCAAAAAAGAAAAATTTTGTAAGAGTTCCTATGATCTTTACCTGGGGTAACCTGAGTTCAGAAAATAAAATTTCTCAAGAGTTTCCACGATCTTAACCTGAGAGTATCACAGGTCAAAAAGCAAATTTCCCAAGAATTCCCAAGAATTCCCAAGTCCTTCATCTCTAGTCACCACAGATTAATAAGCATTTTATTAAAGGATTTACAAGATCTTCATCTTGGGTCTTCAAAGATGAAAACGCAAAATTTCTCAAGAATTTCAAAGATCAAATATGAACACAAAACTGTATTTTTCCAACACCGTAAGATAGCATTTCACCAATGAATAAAAGAGATGGGATAGCATGGCATTATGTGGAATAAAACATATATACATCATTGAAAACTCATTGCAATTTGCATTCTGGTTCAATTAAACTCGTGCATCTATTATACACAGATGTCTTTGACCATGTACGTAGATGTTACCGGGAAGCTGTTCAAATCTGGCACAGTAAGTTTCTGCGAACAAAAAGATGTTTTTGTTTTCTTTTCTTTTCTTTTCTTTTCTTTTCTTTCAAATATTAGATCATAATTACAAACCCCCAGATAGTGGAAGGAATTATTGGAATTTTTTTTCAATGATTTTAATAAGAGAAAATAGTACGTTCATTCTCATCCAAGTCTGAAAGACACTGTCACGAATATTTGAAAGTATTTCATGAAACAGGTTTAGCAAAGATTTCATTCTTTCCTTTTATTCTATAATGTTATAATTGAATGATCTGGGCTTAATTCTAACGAATTCATCTTTTCAAAATCAGTTTGATGAAACAACACTCATGTCAAACCTGAAAGATCTTTTTTCAAAACAACGGGTAAGTCACATTTTTTTTTATTTTTATTTGCACAAGGACGTTAGGATTTTTCCATTTTAAAGGTAGACCCTTCATTAGATTAAAGAAGTAAGGAATCATTTATGCATAACTTTACATATACACGTGACTATTTGAAGAAATCGGCCACTGGGCGAAAAAGTGGTTTTGCCAAATCGTTTTTACACTGTTGAATATGGAAATACGAAAACTACGTTTTGTAAGTTACTTAGGCACTCGTCGTTTATTTTGGTTTTGAAAGGGCCTTTGGTATACGATACCTCATCAGAATGCCTTGAACATGGAACTCATTAAAACGTAATTATTTTTCATTATTTTTGTAATATGCATTTTTCTAACTCTGTTGCAGATAAGCCAGGAAGAACTAGTTGACAGTGTATTGCAGTATATGATCTCATTTAAGGTGACGGTTTAACACTTTCCTGTTTTTTATGGCAAAATGCAAGCAAATGTAGATAGCCTTTACACTGCAATTGATTGCTAGGAATATGCCTTTTCTACGTTACCTTCTGTTTGATGGTGATGTAAAGTGACATGGTCTTGAGCTGTTTACGTTATCAGTGCATTGCGATTGAAATACACCTAATTTTCACATTTTGAAAACTAAAAAGGCTTAAGAAAACAGGATCATATAAGAAGCCCGATTTATATTAAGGTTGTAACATTTCAAAACGATTTTCAATCAATTTAGAATAGCATATTAAGCTTCATTTTGAAGTTTGTAATTGTTCTTTATAAATCACTTCAATCGATTTATGTGGCTTCTTTTATGCAATTGCAGTGTTTGAGTAAGGATATCACTGTTTGGTTATTTCTTTTCCATTCCGTAAGGAGGTGGCTCACACTGAGAGAATGTATGTAAGCTAAGATTGTAACTATAAACAATGCTATGAAACGCTTTCGATTGGTAGGACAAGTAATTGAGGAGGAAACATTTTGAAATAAAGTACTTCATGGTATTTTGAAGCCCTCCAGAAGTATTAACAGGGAGATAGAAGATAAAGGAATAGTGATATAATTCACATTGCGTGGTCAGAGGTGGATCCAGGTATTTTTAGGAGGCTGATCCAGGATTCTAGGGAGGTGGGCAGGGTTCTGCCAAGCATGGTCTGAGTGCCGGCCGGACTATTCAAGAACATTTTTGGAATTTACAAACCCACAGATGGCGGGAAACGGCACTTCCCGAATGTTTTAAGCAGTATGTACACAGCTTTAAAATGAGGATCTCATGCCTGAAATTTTTCAATTAATCAAAGAAAAAAATGTGAAAAGTTGTAGTATGTTTAAGATGGCTTGGGGCAATACTTTTAGATGGACAGTTGAATTCACTGTTAAAAAAAGACAAGAATCATAATGAATTAGGCATTCTCTTTCATTAATTCAGCATTATAATACAGTCGTTTAACAGGATACGCAGCAATGGTTGCTTAGTTATAGGGCTGTCATGTTTCAATGGTTTAGCAAACGATCGGCCCTTCAAAAATTCAACCAAACATTGGTCAAACACTGGCGCAGATCCTGGTGGGGACAGCGGGATGCGTCCCAACCAACTTCAATGGTGGGGACATGATATATTGATCGTGTCCTCACAAATTTGTCTTGACCAAATTTTCCTTTTCCCCTGTATTGGACTTTCGCGCAGTTTGATCCAGGATTGTGCGAATGGCATGCTATCAAAGACGGGGACTATTACTATTGACACTGTCTCCGCTGAAGTATCACCAGTTCTCATATTATTATATTTATCTACAGTTGTTATTTAAAGGACGGAAATCCCATTTGCGGCAGTCAATAACTGTTTTATGGGAGAGGACTCCAGACTCATCGTATACAAAAGTGTTCGACTGTCCCTTGGGTGTCAGAAGATAAAAATGGCACTTATTTGCGGAATTATGGTTATGGTAACTGACTAGGTAAAATGACTGGCGGTGGTGCATGTCCGTGTAACGCAACCTATAATGCCGTCGCATCACTCAGGCAAATCTTATGGCAGGCCATTTGGTTTATAAGCAGCCGATAAATCGCTCACAGCATAGGGGCAGTAACAAGGTGTTTTGGGAAAGGCGACAGATTGAGCATAAACTTGCTAAAGTTTTCGCATAAGTTTCTGATTATTAGCCCATTTCAGCAGGCTACTTCTGGTGAACACGGAAGAACAACTACTACTGTCGTAGTTTCTGTGTGGAAAATATATTTTCTCCTGAAAAGAGGGGACTTCGGACCCCTTTGCACGTCGTATTTCGGGAAAAGGGGGATCCGGACCCTTGGACCCCTCCCCTTGATCCGCCTATAGTGGTGAACAGCTTTTGGCACATTTTAGGTACAAATAAAATAGTATCAGGAAAAGCAACGGGAAAATGAAGACCAATTCCCTTTCTTTTTTTTTTCTAAGGAGAAAATGTATCAAATGCTGCTATTCTGTTGCAACAATGATAGTCAGCTTGGTTACATGATATCAGCAAGAACACAGTAGTCAAGTAATTTGAGTCAAAGAATACATATCAGACATTTTTGTATTCTCTCTAGCCACGAAAAAGAAAGGCTGAGCTTTAGCTGAAGCTATTGCGACAAGAATAGTGAATCATTTCAAAGATATTAACATTTATATACTTTATCCTCTCATCTTAACATGCAGCTAAATAAAAAGAAGGTTCTGGAAGAGGTGAAAGAACTGGAAAATGAAGTAGGCGTGATACGTTTAAGTTTATGTTCATACAAATTTATTCCTGCATTAAGTGATAGCAGATTATCCATATAAAATGTCCGTCTAAAATGATTAATTTCGTTGTATGATTTTGCTTTGTTGGATTCTGTTTTAGAAAAAAAATAAGAAAAACAGTGCACACAAAAATTGTTTAACACCGTAAAGATTGTCCAATGATACAATTGGCAGAAACTTTGACCGATTTTAGTCTGTGCTTGATAAATAGTCAACAAACACCGTTTACGAATTTCTTTTTTATGTTCAAAATAAGATTAATAACAATGTGTGAACCGTTTTCTAAATGCTTTTACAGGTCCCGCATCTGTTGTATCTTCGACAAGCCCGTATGTTCTACAAATCGGTAAGGATTATGTAAAATTATGATAGAGCTATAGTAAAAGGGATAATACATGCATGAGAGGTTTATAAGAATGACAGGACTGTCAATCTCCCGTTATTCGTTGACCCTTGTTTTTGTGTTAGGGTTCGTTGCCTACTTAAACCGAGGTAGGCTTAACACTCTTAGATTCCTACTACTTAGTAGCAAACCCATATTGCCAGATAAGGCAGTATCTTTCTAAGTTTGTTTAAATGTTAACTTTTAAGCATTTTCTTCTTTAAAACGATTTTAAGCCGCTTTGAAATGTTTCTGGAAGGCGGTTATTATTTTTACTTTTATTATTATTATTGTTGTTGTTGTTGTTGTTGTTGTTGTTGTTGTTGTTGTTGTTGTTGTTTCTTGGGTAGCCACGAGGTAAGCGGAACTTCCAGCCCGCATGCGCACACTCGTGTTCCAGACTTCGAAACCAAAACAACATGTAATCATTGTATATAGTAAATCTTTGCAATATAGCCGGCCTTTTGATTAAAGAAGATAATTTTTGAAAAACCAGTCAAGGAAATAGAATCACGGATCAACTGAAATAAACTTTCGTTTGTGGTTTATTTGTGTGGTGCTACACATCCCGTACCTCAGCCTTCGCTCAGGCGATTGGCCCACAACACGACATCATCGTCATCATCGTCATCATCGTCATCGTCATCGTCATCGTCACCGTCACCGTCACCGTCACCGTCACCGTCACCGTCACCGTCACCGTCACCATCACCATCATCGTGATGGTGATGGTGGTGGTGGTGGTGGTGGCGGCGACGGTGATGGCGGTGGCGGTGACGATGATGACGATGACGATGATTATTATTATCATCTTGTAAAAAAACATTTACCAAACTTGCAATCGAGTGTCGCAGGTTGCAACAAGCTAACGTAGTTCAATCTGGGGCTACAATGGAATGATTGATGTTTTGAATCTTTCCCAAAGCAGCTTCCACACGAAGCAAAATAAATTTAACCAATTTAGTCCGGGTATTCATTTGTTCGTCAGATAAGGTAAACCATAGATTTCGTATAATAATAAATTTGGTTACCTGTCGTTACATTACGTTGTTACTTTTGAACATAATATTTATGAATCTTTTTATTTCACAGGGCTCTAGGGAAGAGATATTGTTTGATTTCTTTGATGACATCCTGAAAGAAACTCTTGTAAGTGCACAGCTAAAGAACGTTTTACTTGTATTATTTTGAACAGTTTGGTATGATATATGACAGCTCATGACGTAACTAAGAAGCAGTTCGAATAACCAAATTATGCACGATTTTTACAGAGTTCCCAAAGCCTGAAGGTTATCCACCATGGAGGGAGTGATGAGGAAAAGGTATGAGGCATGATTTTCCCCATGTTTTACGTAATGGCGCTGCGTTGCAATGGGTTCTGGTTATTGTTCAATTGCCGGTGGCAAAAAAAAAAAAAAATAATGTAATCAAAAGGGTGAAAGTAATCATTTAACGCGATTCAAGTTAATAACGGCGTCATTGGTAGTAACGGCGTTGTACATTGAGTTAACAACAACGTGATTATCATTAACAGCGTAGTAATTTTGTTAACAGCGGCGTAATCAAAAGTAACCGGGTACTACAAGAGGTTAACAACGGCGTACTCGGTTACAACAGCTAGCTTACAGTTGGCAACGTCCTTGTCGCGTTCAACCGCTGATACAAGTAACCATGTAATATCAATTAACAACGTGCAAACAACAGGTAATGGCGCTGTTCCAGTGAACGCAAATACAATCAGCGACGATGTAAACGGTAGCAACAACACGATCGGTAGTAACAACGCAATGTTTAATGGCGCTCGTAGTGAATGGCGCTGTTCAGATTCAGAAAGCTGCTGGAGGCGTGGCCTAATAGTGTTTACTTAGCTTTGCATTCCAGCGCAGTTTTTGAAGAAGGCAACTGGATAGAACATGGGATTTTCATTGTACGCTCTCCTACGCTAAGATGAGCAATAGAAAAAAAGTTTTTTGGCTGCACTTGGCCTATAGGCCTCAAGCTTGCAAACTACAATTCGAAATGATGGACTCTCAATAGACGAACGTATCCATTTAGACACAGCCCAAGCAATGGAAGAACCTGACAGATGGGAAAGGTGCCGAATGTGAGGAAACTGTATGTTTCTCGGGAAATTGCTAGAATTCAAACTTCTGTAAAGAACGAAGAAGCATACGCCATGTCGGCAAAACGTTTAGTGCATGGTGTGGTCTAGAAGTGTGAAGTGACACTACTACCTCGGTTGATACGCGCGAGGAGGCTTTTCACAGCTGCGTAGGGCGTGATTCAGACCCATTTCCTTTGGGAAATCTTGAGGGTCCTTGGGTGCAACGTATGATAATACATTGTGGCAGTTTTTGAAGTACATCAATGGAAAAATTGGTTATGTTATTGAAAAAAAGCTTGGTAAATTTCAGGCAGTGGACAAATAAGGGGTTTGATCCTTGAAAAACGGATGGAAACATATCTAAACCCCCCCCCCTCGCTTCCTTCGTCAGTGCTTCATTCCATTATTTTGAAAAGAAGACAAGTTACCAAGCCTACGATACTACACCTGTATAGCAATCGCGGCTGATATGGGATTTTGATTCCTTGCCGAAGGCAGGCAAGGAATCTATGCAATGGTGATGTCGTGTGTGTATTCATGCGTGTATGTGCGTATGCTTATATTTGGTATATAGATTTGTCATGTTAAGAGAAAAAACTCTGTTATTTTTGGTGGAGGTCAAAAGGTGATCTGAGGTCACCGGAGGTTAAACTGTGAAAACATTGCAAATTGCTTGTAAACAAAATATCTCTGGATAGCAATGACCGACACTTTTCAAATTCGGTATAAAGATTTATTGATTTGAGAGGACAACCTAATTGCATTTGGAGGAGATCAAAGGTCATTTGAGGTCACCAGAGGTCAAAAACCGAAAACTTTGTAAACATGGTATATCAATATAGCAATGACCGACAGTTTCATATTTGGTATATAGATTTTTTATGCTGAGAGGAAGAACCATATTGTTTTTGGTGGAGTTAAAAGGTCATTTGAGGTCACAGGAGATTAAACACAACATCTCAATATAGCAATGACAGACACGTTTCATATTTGGTATAGAGATTTGTCTTGTTAAGAGGAAGAGCCCTTTTGTTTCTGGTGGAAGTCAAAGGTCATCTGAGGTCATCAGAGGTCAAAAACTTAAAACCTTATTAACATGATGTATGAAGGTGGGAAAGGCAGAAGCTATTCCTTATAAGTACATAGACGTGCCATATTGAGAGAAAGACGGCGTTTGTTTTGCTGGAGGTCACCAGTCAGATGAGGTCACTGGAGGTCAAAAACTGAACTTTGTAAACATTACAAGGGAGGAAGTATACACAATTTTTCCACATTTTCTTTATTTAAGTTTTGGTGGGGTTCAAAGGTCATGTGAGGTCAGCAGTGGGCAAATTGTGAATGTATCGTAAAAAGTGTTGTAGTCAAGAAGTATAAATTTGACGGATAAATCTCTGTGTAACAATGCATCCCCTTTTCGGCAAAGAATCACTAACCCTATGGGCTTTCCGCTTACGATTTACAGGCCTGTTAGCTAATTTGGTGTTGCATTCAAGGTCAATTCGTCGTAGCTCCATGATCAGGTTGTCTCAGCATCTCTTCCTGCTAACTAGGTATTGTGAATAAGTATTTTACATCGACTTGAGGTTGTTATCTTGTCTATGGGTTCTAGTAACAGAGTTAATGTTGTACGGCTAGTGAAGTTATTCGTAGGTTGGATATCAAGTATACTGTATGTAAAATGCATAAAATCGTACCATGGTTTTGAAGTCTCTTTTCTCTGCCTAAAAAAACTTCATACAATTTTAGTTAATGGTAGGCGAGAAAAAATATCTTTCAAGTCATTGGCGTAGGAGGCTGTTCGTGACTGGGTGCTGAACCTTGTTTCAAAAGCAAACCTTGTTTGCAAAGCTTAGTGAAAACGATTAGGCCACGCCTCAAGCAGCTGTCTGAATCTGAACGGTGCAATTTACTAGAAGCGCCTTTAAACAGTGTGTTGTTACTACCGATCGTGTTGTTGCCACCGTTTACATAGTCTTTAACTGTCTTTGCGTTAACTGAAGCAGCACCACTACCTCTTGTTTGCACGTTGCTGATTGATATTAAATGGTTACTTGTATCAGCGGCTGAACGCGACAAGGACGTTACCAACTTTTAGCTAGCTGTTGAAACAGATTACGCCGTTGTTAGCTGATTGTAATCGCGGTTACGTCTGGTCACGACGCTGTTAACGAAATTTACCACATTGTTTCTTAAAATTACAACGTGGTTAACGACATTTGCAAATCAGATTACCTACATAGCAGGTGTCGATTGTATACTCCTCCTTTGATGTATATGTTCTGACACCTGCGAACAATAACAGAGATCATCCAACTTTGCTATATTCATGAGCCCAATTTGATCTTACCTTTCGACTGTTGACTGGTTTCAGTATAAATGTATATAACGTATAAATGCTATCGGTTTTTATGACTTAAAATCATAGCTCCAAGTTTATTTATATGTCACAAAATGGTACTTTATGCACGTTATCTACTATGCTCTCTAACGGGTTAGATCGCTAGATCAGTGTAAACGTCTCGTTCAACTCTAATATGAAAGATTACATTCTTCTATTACAGGCTATACCATGCATCTATGTTCAAGTCCTCCTTTTTGGCACCATCGAAGGGAAGGTACAAGATTGATTCTAAATGTGTCAAAGTTTTCAAAATGGTGACGATTCGTTATTACACTGTGCCAGATAAAATGCCTATACGTTGTTTCTATGAAAAATATAACTTTAGCCCTTAGGAAAAGTATTTAGGAAATTTGATATTTATATGGTTGCGCTCAAGTTGGTCCACAGTTGTGCAGCATTTTAGGCCGAATGAAAGGAATCCGTGTTTCTTAGAAGGCGTTTTAGTATTTTCTTATCTGAGAAAATTTGTTAGCCATTAGTGACGGTGTTAAGTTATTGAACCAATCATAAGATAGGCCAGTAACACATGCAATTGTCAACACTAGATCGTATCTGACCGTTAAAGCCCAAAATTTCCACTATACGCCATTGAAAAGCGCCATGATAAAAGAGGCTCTTAAAGTGAAACTAAAGTTAAGAGTTACAAGAATATATAGTTTAGATCTTAAAAACAAATTTCGTGCATCTAACTCCCTTTTTCATGGCTTCCTCCGTTGCTGAGATATAAACTGTTGAAGTTTATTCACCTTATTTGAAATTGTCGATTGAGCAATAATGCATGATGTCCATCTTGTACAACCCACATTACCTGCCTCTGTTTGCTTTTAAAATTAAGATGTTTACAAGACATGGGAACACTCACTGTTTTTTTACGAAGCACGATGGTGGAAAGGGTTTTTGCAGCCAGTAAAATAGTGTTCGCCTTTTGGCACACACTTTAGCTTTCGAAAAAATCAGCAAAAAGAAATTAGGAATTTTTAAGGGACTTTTATTTTTTCAGATTTCGTTAGAGAAAGCTGCGGAAATGCTTAAGTCAGGGTTGGACAAGGAGGGGGTGAGTATCTGTGGACTTCATATTTATTTGCGTTTTAAATTGAGAAAAATAGGCGAATGAAAGTCATTTAATAGAGATTTATTGAATAAAAATTAATTACAGTCCTTATATGGTACAGACAGTCTAATTTTGACCACAAAATCCTTTTTATATATTCCAGATGACGTTTTAATCTTTTTCATCAGTCATTTTTCTTAAGATTCCCTTTTTACAGTTATCCATTTGATATTTTCCAAGGATTTTCTTATTTTAATAAGGTTTTTCTGAGTGAATTCAAGGTGGCATTTGAAAAGTCTGTAAGCAACGAAAAGGTACAAGTCTGTTTTTCTCTTTTTATGTTGGCATTATCATTAATCTAGTAACTAAGAAAGTTTTCTAAATAGCTGACCAAGACTCAGTCCTAATATATCTTAATGCCATACTCCAAAGCTCATTTAATGGATTGCGAAACAAGTTAAAAGTTAAAACTGCAAGACACAAGAAGCTATCACAAAATCAAGCTTGTTCCAAAAGAGGGCATAGAATGGATATACTAATAATATAACAGATAAATATTTACTTTTGATCTTTCAGGTCACAAAAGAACTCAAACGCGATCTCGCAAAAGTGTACTTCAGGTTGCTGAAGAAAGTGGTAAATTCTATGTTAAATTTACCATATAAAGCGCACTTTTACTGCCAAAATAATGTATTATAAACAAGCACGTCAAAGAAGCAATTAAAATTAATCAAAAGTCACTCTTGAAATTGTTGTATGTAAATTTTTGTATAGTTCCATGTTATATACAATGACGTAAAAAGGATGATACAGGGCAGGTTGGTTCTAAAAACAGAAAAAAATCTAGACTAGTTAGAGTCTTAATGTTATTATTTAAGTGCATTACATGCACCCGGTTAAAAATTGATATTTCTCTCCAGTGGAAATCGTCTCTACGCTGATGTAATTATCAGTTTCTGCTTGTATTGGCTTACGTAGTCTACAACGTTAGGATGTTTTAAAGTGCTTCAAGTTGTTGATTTCTTGTTTTTAACTTTACAATAATTGAATTACCAGAAATAAACAAAAAGTTGTGTTTTTATTTATTCTTTGGACTGCTCTAATTTTTAACTTTGCCAGTTAAGTGTTCGTCGGTGGTTACTGCTAGGGAAATTAGGCTAACGCCTCGTAATGGGTTTACATAATAATTAGTTTACTCAATGTTAATATTGTTTATCATGGTAGCAAGAAAAGTTTCAGTGTCAGATTTGGCGAGAGTTCATTGACAATCTAAGTTACATCAAAGTGCTCATAGATACTATGTCTGTTCTTCTTATAGCTGCCTCACGGTGACTTCGAAGACGAATCGTCATATATGATAAACAGTGAACAGGTATGCATTTGCGAATTTAGATTCTTAAATGTTGTTATAATTTTCAAATTCCCATTTGTAAATTGGTGAACTTATAAACTCAGACTAGTGATTCACAAAGAATAAGATTCCTAAATGCCACACATACTCTTGTGATCTTTGCCAAAAGGAATCGTGAAAGATAGGCAAAAGCTGACGCTTAAGGTGAGCGAATTCAAAACAAAACGAGCAATGGCAGGACCATTCAGAGAAATTAACTCTGTTCAACTTTGAGCCACTCAAGAAGTATGCAAACACATGTTTAAAAAAATATTTTAGTTGGAGCTACAAAACTTGTGCTGTACATTGCAAGCAAAATTCTTCAGGTTGCCAAACTCACATGATTTTCAATATTTCATTCACACTTTCCCCATACTTTTGTGACATTCTGCTATGACTTATTTTGCCCCATATTCCTGCATTTTTCATTTTCACCAAGTTTGCTTAATATGGTGTAGACGTTTTGCGCAGGGTTTTGTTTAACTTTGGTTTTCTTTTTTGGAACAATTCCTACCCCAAACGGAAAGAAGGAAAGAGTAAGGTAGTAACGTAGCTATTATCATTTTCAAATTCCCATTTGTAAAAAGGTAACATTATTGACTCAGATTAGTGATTCAGAAACAATAAGCATGATAAGGGCTAAACAGATAGGCAAAGCCGAAGTAGAGGACCGCATCTGAGAAAAAAAGAAATATACATTTACAAGGTGTCTGTACAAATGAGCAGGTGGAAGGAAAAGGTATTACATGCATTGTGATTCGATGACATTGGATGATACTGAAATTGGACGATAATTTGCAAACATGTTATGTTGTCTTAGGGTAGAGGGATCACGTACAGAAAGTCGGAAGGCACGGTGATTCGCTTATTTTCATAGGGGCTAAGAGCGGGCCCATGTTGGGTACAGAAGCAACGAGGGGGGGGGGGGAAATATTACACCTCAATATATATCTTGACTGAACAGCATATCTAGGGCTAACAATTAGTCGCTTAGTAATATGTGGAGATTTTGGAGTGAGAAAGAATGACGATCGTTTTAGAAATTGCCTTTGTGTATCGCTTCCACTGAGCTGTTCTACAGAAATGCCAATTAAGCAATAACTTAAGATGGATCCACATGAAGCGCATCGCTAATAGCATTTCAGAAGACATTTTATTTCTTGTAATTCATGATGTGATGTCTTTCAATTGCTTATTGACATTGGCAACGAGCAAAGGGATTGCCTCCCTATACTTCTTTCTTATTTCTAACACTTTTAATGTATTATTACTTTATGCATTCAAAAGGCGGACATTTGCGTTACCACAGTGCACGCACCGCTGTTTAACCTGACTTTTTGAAAAAATCGTAAAAAACGTGATGTTAATCAGTACTTCATAGGCTGAAGACGGTCTGCGTGGCCTTGACACAAGCCTAGCAGGCACAGAGTTTTTTTTTCTTTTTTTTTTTGGAAACTTGATGACTGCATCAAAGACGGTCCTCTCATTGTGCTCTTTGTATTCTGCAGTAAATGCAACTGAGATTACCTCACTAATCCCTGTGATCTTTCTTGAAATCTCCTCTTGTACCTTTGGTTTTTTCCACTTTTTTCATTGCCCCACTGAGCCGATACTGTGACCAGAATCGTTGATGTGCAGAGTTAATAAAGGTGGTGCATTTAAAGTGATGAAGCTTGGCATCCGTGAAGTTCAGGGTTCGATCACCGACAGGGTCAATCAAAGGAGGGTTCTTCATTCAAGAACAATTGGCAGTTTATTTTTT
This sequence comes from Holothuria glaberrima, assembly GCA_009936505.3. Classification (NCBI taxonomy): domain Eukaryota; kingdom Metazoa; phylum Echinodermata; class Holothuroidea; order Aspidochirotida; family Holothuriidae; genus Holothuria; species Holothuria glaberrima. The sequence goes on along the minus strand of WURT03014750.1, from coordinate 1,479 downwards.
TTCCATTTGAACTGGCCTTTCAAAAAAGAAACCAGATTTGATCAAAACTGTTGATTTCGTTAGCCACTCTATTTGAATGTGTAATGAATAAGCCCTAAAGGCTTTTACTACGTCCGTACCAGCTTGGTGCCGTAAACACCAGTTCTTCAAGGTTACGGACAATGACTGGCAATAGAGGAGCTAGCAGATGGCAAAAAGAAGGAAACAACTCGTATCGTTGGGTTTAGTAAACTTATCTTAGAGCTAAGAAGTCGAGCTGATACTCAAGAATTTGTTAAAGGGCCCCTTGATGCCAAGTTTGTGGAACAGAGAGAAAGGAAAAGGAAGCATCAATAAAATAAATGTTAACTGCATGGACGTTTCAAGGAGATGACACAATGAAAAAACACTACTAAAATGTTGTAAGAATTACTTAATTCGCAAGGCAGCTGGACAACTTGGAACAGTATTCTCGTCTGGATTTGTCTAAGAAAAAGTGGCACTTCGGGGTCAGAAGTGCCAGACACGGAATAAATTGTGATAGACATCTTTGTCAATCGCTTCGAATTTTTTTGTAGCCAAGTGACATTGACTAATTAAGTCAAATTGGATAAATGACCATCACGAATTAAATCTCCCGTAATAGTGAAAACAAAAGACTTACCCATCAAGCCTATTCGTATTTACAGAAAATTCTGCCTCTTGAATTGACACCATATTTATTAGTGACACCAGATTTTCAATCTTTCAATTGAGGTTTTCTGTATTCTATCTGGGTTATGAACATTTCTTAGGACCATTGTATTGATACTGTAACTACCATATATAATAGGCATATTCTTGTCAGGACATGGAGATATTACCGCACGCACAATCTTAATATTTCCCCATCCTGATGTCAAGGAATTCTCAAGTCGATTCGACACAAGAGAAGGTTATACAGGATATACCTAGAAAATCCGATTATTGAAAATAGAGAGAGTTACACACTGTAAAAGAAAAATACCGTCCCATCTCAATGTCCTCTCCTGTAACTGATTGGTCGGTGTTTGTACCTAAATTGCCACACTTCACACTACAAACAGGATCTGGGTTCATTTTCCGCTCATGGTTTAATTTTCTCTCTGATTTATTTCTTCTTTTCTTTCCCTTGTTCATAAAGGCTACGCCAGTACTTGGGATTGATCTAAGTTTTAAGATCGAAACAGTTTAGACAACTTTTAACCTATAATAAATATATATATATATATATGAATATAGTAAAAAGTGCTAAAAGTTTGCGGAAAATTCCACGACGTTTTGAGTATATACTCTTCATCAGGTGGCAAAAATACAACTGACCAACAATCAAATAAAAGAAGAGAAAGGACACAAAGAAAAAAGGCACGAAAAGAACGGTTGAAAAAATTGAAAAATGACACCATGGAAAGCAAGCGATATGAGGGCTGAGTGAAACTGGTAAAAAGCAAGTTCAAAAGGAGCAAGTTAAAAAAGGTCCAT
>WURT03014739.1:3886-14393 GCA_009936505.3 Holothuria glaberrima | reverse complement strand
TCCTTTGAGGCAAGTTGCTCACCTTTATACCCTAAATATAGTGATGACAAAACTAGACGTGATTCATGACGAAACCAAGATGCGTCGAATTTTAAATGGAACATTGCTGCAGGATTAGGACGAAACACATGAAATTTTTTCAACCCCCCCCCCCATTTCAAATGCCACCAGAACATGGCTTTGCTCACCCTTTGTTTAAGTCCTCCGCCTGCGCGCAACACAAGAGCACACAAACACACATACACACACGAAATTAATTGGAGTCAGAGTGACCTTTAAAATGGCGATCCTTCAGGCCTGTTTTGCGGGAAAATTTTCCAACTCCAAATAACAGCACAAATGCAACAGATGTATTTTTTTTATAACAGTTTCGTTTATTTTCACATCTTGAATAAACAATACCTTCTGAAAATTTGAAGACCATTTTACCTACATTTAAAATGACAGCAGTGGATTTACATCTACAATTTATACATCACAAAACATTGAATCCAACCTCTACACTTTCAAGATGCAGGCCCTTTAAAATTCAATATATCAAATGTATTATAACCAAATTTGTCTTGAGTGAACAACTTAGTCCAAGCTCTCCAAGATGACGTCAACATGATGAACCAATCACATTGAAGAGGACAATAAAACATGACCAAACCAATATTCATAATTGCACATAAATTTCTTTGTCAGGTTGTGAAAATATTTAAATTACTGGGATGAGTTTGCAGGCTGCAGATTTCACAATTATGTTTCTTTTTAGCTTGATTAGTAGAGTGTTCATGGTGAGAGTATAAAATTGCAAAACTGTTTTGCATACCTGTATTTAATGACAAGATTCTGCTTTTATGGAATAATCTGAGACAAAATTAAATCTTCACAGATTTATAATTTTACAAACTGCTCACAGAAATACTGTGTATAAAGGTGTACAAAATGTGTTTCATTTCATGAGGTGATCTTACACCATTCTCCCCACATCGGATGATCGGACTTTCTTCAAGCCCGAGGTAAGACCTTGTACCTAGTCAAAATACCATACCTTACCTAAGGAATATGCTGTATGGTAGGCAATTCAAACAGTTAATGTATAAAATTTGAAGTAATCAAGAAACTTAATTAAATTTTCTTTCCAACCAAAGTCACAGTACGCAGCAGAAAACCAAACCTCTGGAAAACATGATTCACAAATTTGCCTGCAGATTGTCTCTGTACGTGGAAATAAAGCAAAACAACAAGAGGCTTTAAACAACAGCAATTTACACAATGAAAGCCTAATTTACACCCGTCAGCAACATTTTTCAAAATATCAAACATTTCATGAATATAAATTCTGTACCTTTAAGAAAAAATGAAAAATTCCTACAAATCTATGACTTCAGTTCATGCTCACGTTTCCTTTGTCTCTCACCCTCAAGCCCACAAAACGAAAACAGAATTATACTGCACTTAATATCCTCTATCTCCACCCTAAGGCGTAGCCCCTCCTTAATCCAGCCCCTTGTACCTATGAAGTATCGCACCCCAGCCCTTGTCCTAATTCCTCTAACATAATAGCACGCAACTGCAACTTTTGACAAATTTACTATCTTTGGTTGTATTTCATACATAAGCATACATTATATCACTTTGTGTAATCCCAAAGAGAATATAAAACAAATTCTTAAAACTTCAAAAACAGGTGAAGAACTGAAGATATTAATATGAATTTACTATTTCCAGCTTTATATCACCCAACAAAATATTTTCATGAACAAAAGCAGCACAAGCAGTGGACAACTAATACTGAAATTGTTAAATAAACTTTGCAATGCCAAGTTTCCCAAATTTACAGATTCGTTTGAGCACATAATTATACCTCACAATTCTAGATTTCATGGACATTTACCCAGCTTTAACTGCCTCGTTTTGAAAAAAAATGAAAGCAAAAGAAACGATGTCTTGTGACAATAACAATCTCTAATTTATATAATTTTAACATGATGGACATATCAAGTTCCCTGTTTGCCAAATGATACTAAGGGTAAGATTCATCCAACATATGGAGACAGCTGCTGGACCATATTGCACAAATCAATCTCATGTATATTAAAAAAATCCACTGAAAACTTTTTGATTTTCCTGAAAAGTGTCTCCTCCCTTGCCAAAAACTAAAAACTACAAATTGGGGGAAACCAAACAAAAATCACAAAGAAAGAAATCAATATGAAACTCAGAGAATGAGAATTTCTGACCCCCTGGCTTGCGATAACCATCCAACAAGTGTAACTATACCCATACCTCATGGTACAAGGATAATGAAACCTTTTCACAATATATCATGTTTTATCTTCATTAAATGGCAAATCTCCTCATTCCAGATAGGTCCCATTCTTCCACCTAAGTTACTTCTAACACCCACCAAAACTGTCTTAAGCTCCCCTTTATGCAGACACAAACCTAGTTTACTGCTTAAGGCCATACACTGGTGAGCATATACAAGGCCCTTATGCATTATCAGAACGCTCCGTGCCTACTGTGCAGTATAAGCTTTTCTACATCTTTAAATTTTCTGGCACTTAATGTTAATCAAAGAACAGTCACAAAATTGAGAATTTTGGTTCCCCCCAACTAAAAATGATCTTGGGGTAATGAGCGTCTGTCTTTAAAGTGCAACCCGAGTATTTAAGTACAAGATCATATTGCAAGGTTTGGAAAATGAAGCTCACTAGTTTAATTCCCATCTTCACAGCTTATTCAGTTTCTGAGAAATATTTAAAATTTATTCACATAAAGGTCAAATTCCCTAAACTCCCTGGTGTGAGCTGTCATGCTTATTCAAATATGAATTCCCATTATTGCATTTACTTAATACCTTCCAGGGAAAGCCAACAGGTTTGCCCACCATTAGCAATTAACTTTGTCAGACAGGCAGTATAGGCAATAAAGGGGAATTCACATGTAAATCATATGAGTCATAAACAAAGAGTGAACAGATGAAGTGACCTCAATATGAATAAACTTTTAATCAGGTGACCCCACTCTTACTACTTATTTCTTAGATTCATGCTGAACAACTCATTTTACCCTCACTATGTTATACTTTTTGTTGTAAAACATCATAAACTGGGAGGAAAATATGAGTAAAAAAGTAAAATCTAGTTGGTTTAAAAGAGAAAAACAAAAACTGCTGGACTGACTGATTATTCCCTTTAATTTGAAATAATTCATCACACTTTTTTGTGATGCCATTCTTGATTCTTGTACCACTCACATTACCTGCTTTTGTTTTGATTTTGTAAAATGCAAAATGTTGAATAACTCTTTTCTTACTATTTTGTTCGAATAGGGCTTTTATAATCAAGTCAATTAACAGCAAAAAGATAGTGATAACATTTTGGAACAAGGTAGACTGGCTGTAAGCAAAAAAAAAAAAAAATTATTATTTTATAAAGTACAAGAGTGACATCACAACTTAGTGCACAATCTACTATTTTATATTGATGCAATGGACTTTCAATACATCCTACCTCAGTACACAAACTGTGAAGATGAAGGGTTGACCTTTGTGACATACATTTTGTAATTCGAGATCTTATGCACCCTTTAATCAATAATCCGATGTTAACTTGAGGGCTGGCTGTATAAAAAAAAGATCTCTATACTCCTTGGATAATTTGCTACCCTATTTGTCCTTCACACTTTATTTCTATATTTACCTTTAAAATTCCTCTCGCAAAGCAGACACCATGAATAATTTGCCATAGGCTGAGGAAGCAGCATGTTTTAAATATATGTGCCCCCTACACTAGCCCCAACAGATGCATTCCTTTAGTTGTTGCCAGCACGAATGGCTGGAATGTAAAATCATCTAATAGTATTCAGAGGGCGGCAAACTTAGAAGCCTTGTCTATCACTTACTGAAGAAACCAAAAGATAAATAGACCGTACAAATAGATGCCAACTTGTGCCACATGAAAATGAATTAAAAACAAAATTGAAAACCTAATCTGTAATAAGCTGAAGCTATCTGGTTTCTGGTGGCTTCTCTAACTGCTGTCATAATATAGTATCCTTGGACAGATCCTCTCTCAGCCAAACAACCAAAGTTCACTGTTGCATTAAAATGAAACAAACTTAAGTTTCTATCACATAACAATTAAAAGGTGTAAAACATTGATATTAAACACTGTTTACACCATGAGGGAAGTTTGTGACACCCCAATGATGTAAAAGTGATGTCTCGACAGGGCTGCATTTACCTTATGGCCAATAACCGGAAATGTCGAACCAAAAGTCATTTCACTGCAGGAACTAAATCCACTATGCATTACAATAATTACTGTCATTTCTCATGGAATATTGGAAACTCCATCTAATACTTTTGGGTGACATGGTTTATGCACAACTTCATCTACCACTAACCTTATTTTTCAAAGCATTTGGATTTTTTGTGAGATATTCATTACTGAACACAATATTAGGCCCTGAAGGTGCTTATTTCACATTGCTGAGAATGAAGAGGAAGCCTAAAGCCAAACTTTACAGGTGGTTAACTAACTTGGAAGTTTAGCTCACTTAATAAGAATCCTTTTCACTTAAAAAGTTTGACTTCAGATGGCAAGCTGGAGATTGCTGTTGATGTAAACTCTTTATACATTTCTGACCCCCATGGTTTGCTTGCTTTTTGCAGACGAAAAAACCACCACTTTTATCCACTCAGCCAAATCAGCCCAAGTCGACTATCCCTACGTAAATGCAGTAAACTCAAATGCTACAAGTAGCGTATGAAAATTGAACAGTTCACTTCTTCCATTTATAACACCGCTTGTGACGTCGTACTCATACTAAGGGTGTATTCATACCCTCTGTTTTTAAATAGTTCTGGTGATAAAATTGGGTCACTGAATGGATATTAGTTTGTATGACTTGTCAGAGTCTTTTGTTTTATTTACATCAGCTAAGATCATACAATTGTCACACCAGTTGTCTCAAGCTTCCTAACCAGCTAATTCTATCAGCTGTTAGTTCACTTCACTGGGGGTACCTCCAAAGGAGATGAACTGACGTAAACCACTGTTACACAGTTGTCCCTAACATTCAGCTATATGGCAAAATAATATTATGCAAAGAAATCTGGAATAAAATGATAAATTTGTTTATAATATTTTCTTTTTCCTTAAATAATTTCTCTTCAAATATTTTGTTTCACTACATAATAAAGGTAACTATGAACATAACAGACACATGATACAAACATACAATAGTACACAACTTAGTGAATATATTACAGCATAAATACACCAATAAGTCATACATTCTTATAACTGACATCATAACTTGAAGAAAATAATTAGATCTGCTAGTTTGTCACATGAATCCAAAATAGACACACTTCCAATAGATGCCAGCAAGGGGTATAAGAGTAGGTCTGAAAACTGAACACAATCCTCTGCCAGAACTATCATAGCCTTCAGCTGATAAAATTACTCCCATTGTCCTTATGGACAATTTTTTGTTCAGTTTTGTCGACAATACACATCTTTGCAGAAGAGCCTTGTCTACTTGTATTTTAGAATAACAAAAACACGCTAGTGCATATTATACAACGCCTTATTTATTCCTCTATATCTGATTGGAGGATTGAGAGTCACATGCCATGGGTTATTTGGTACTAACCCACGGTCGTGGCGTCAGCAATTGGGTTACATACAATCAAAGTTTGACCAAAATCTATGGTTTTGGGTGTTCAGGTGTTATACAAAACAAATGTTTTCCATTCTTGCTTTAGTATGAATAATTTCATTACTTGAAAGATTAAAAGTTCTATTCAATCTTTCAACTCAGGAAATTATTCATACTATCACACTTATAAACATTCATTATTTGTATACTGTTCAATACTACACAAAATAGTCTGTGTGATATGTTCTGTTCTTTACTACACCAAAACCTAAACTACACAGGTCTGCATAACTTTAAGTACACCTTTAAACCCGAACTACACATGCACAAAGTCAGGTACACTGTTGTTTCCTTTCCCAGTTAATATCTGTTCACCTTTGTGTTTGTCATAAAATTAATCCACTGTTATAAACAACATGAAAAATAAACATACCTCCCACAAATGTTTTAAGAAAACAATGACACATGTTCATTCTTCCTTTAAAAAATCTTAGCCTTACATTCCCAGGAGCAAGAAAATAAAGACATGGATTCGCTGTACTTGTTCAGGACACACTACTGCAAACAGTTTCATTTACAATGAGATTTTCCCAGCTAAACAGGGGCTGCATATGCAAACAGTTTCACCATAAAAACTAGCTACCCAAAGCTGCTTGTACGGACTCATTTCCAAGTAGTCCTTTACAAAGATTGTGGAATACTAACATGCAACATACAACCATATCTCTGCATCTTGAGACATAAGAGTTATACACGTACAATTCTACCTCTCAAAGAGAAACAAAATGTAAACTGTACACGGAAACCAACAATCAAGGCACTCAAACTTTCAAAAAATGGAAGATAGCAGCCTTTATACAAAAAATTATCAATCATAAAGTTTAAAATCTTCATGATCTCTCATGGCTGGAGTATTAAGCAGAATCATTATCATAATAAAAGGACGGTACCACACGGCCCTTAAAAAATCCAGTGAAATGGAACAGAGAATAAATTTTTTCACAGGAAACTGCAGTCACAGAATTGTAATCGAATTAAAATATTAGGTAAAATGTCATACCACTACTCCTGAACTCACAATTTTTGTGTCTTCAAATTGCACAATACCATAATGTATATGTATCCTTCAGTTAAACCTCCACACAGGATTATAAGACACAGCAGAAAATGACCTTCACATGATATATTAATGCAAACATTATGTGAAGCAGGTGTGTAGCCAAGGGAAGGGTCCGGGGGTGGAACACACCCCATGGCCCAAGCTTGAATAAAATAACGGCAAAAATCAACAGTGTCTTGGGGGAAAATACGGTGATGTGATAAACTTAATTACGTTTGAGGCACAAACATTGCACCATTTCACATCTGGAGACCTAGAAAAGCTATTTTTTTTTGCCCCTCACCCCTTAGATCCCCTCCCCCATGTTACACTCCAACAAAATCCTCCCCATGACAAAATCCTGGCTGTGAAGTGCAGCTTTAATCAGCAGCTTGCATGACTTATGGTATAAGTACATCATAAAACACTTCAAGAGCAGGCAAAAAGACGTTTTGGCCTAAATATGGGATGGAAATATCGGGCAAAATGGTATTAAAACAAGACTTTTACCTCTCTAATGAAACATGGTATTATTGTTATTCTTCATGGGTCTATAAAATTTTTTACAAAAGGGCATTCCTGTAAAGCATCATCAACTCTGTGATGGCTTAATTCTTCATCTATTATCTTGGTCACTGCCAGCTCCCCCAAAACTGATCCCCCCTCCTGAAAAAAAAGTAGGAAAGGAAGGATATGTCACTTAAAAACTTAAAAGGAATACAGTCTCCCCAAAATACTTTTTAAATACCACTTGAGCCCATGATGATTAAGGTCAGTCAACTCCTCTACAGATATATTGCTTGATGACTGAGATGATTCAAATCATATACACAGCAGGGGGTGCATGGAGGGATAATGGGGAGGGTCATGGATGAGGATGGAGAGAGGGCTGGGTAAAGACATCTGACAAATTTATTCAGACTGGTCTAATTCAATATTTAACTATGAGCAATTGCACTGCCCTTTGCACCCCCTTAAAAGAAAGTTTGCTCCAAAAGATTCAAGCACCATACCAGGATTGTCATTGTTTGGACTGTACAATCATTTCAAAACCCAACTGGTTATTGAAAAATATATCACACTCATTTACATATTCCTACACAGAAATGTGTAGGCAGTCAAAATATTTTATATTTCTCATAAAGGAAGAGGGAAGAGACAGGAAAAGATAAAGAATGCCCCTTTTATCATATTGAAAAACTGTGAAGAATTAGTATAACTTGTCACAGAGTATTTATGCAGTATAAGTGACCTTTACATCCAGTTATATTCCACAATTTACCTCCGCTATATACATGTAAAGTTCATTTACACTTCGTAGCAGTGATTCACATTGTAATATGAACCAGTCTTAATTGTATGAACTAATCGCAATATTTTCATCAGAAGGGGACCTTACTGTTTTTACAGAACCATTTTTTTCCTTCTGCAGTATTGGAATATCATGGGTCATCCTTGGACCCTACAAGGCCCCTTCCCAGCTTTCCCTAATATACCTTCCTATGAAAATTATGTCATCCATAGATCTTGGATGGGTACATTTTCATAAGTTTGTGAAGTAATGTAGAAGTGTGGCTGTGATGAGATCCACTTGCAAGTGGTAGGTTCAAAATCAAAATGAATCTGCAGGTGAAAAACATTTAAATCTACTAGACAGCCAATTTGAACATCAAAAGGACTGCTTTTGATTGGTTCAAGAATGAGATCATATAAAGGATTTTTTATACGAGGATATTTAAAGAGAAAATGCAGTCACCCCGATTAGAGTTAGTATGCCTCATCATTCTAGTTCATGAATGGCATATTTTGATCATGTGACAAAGTTTTGTTGGTGAATTGTAAAATTCAAGGAGAGTTTCTCCTTGCTTTACCTATTGTTTGTAATAGTTATGTTCAAAATGCCTTCAGAGGTGCTTGTAATGCAATAAGAGGAGATTTGCAAGAGTTTGTCGATTTTTCAAAGCAAATTTTGGGGCATCTACCTATAGCCTTTAATTTTAGTTCAAACTATCCTCATTCTCTCAAAATAGTCTTTCATGAAATTATATCTTCCTTCAATAGTATACTTTGCTTCCTAAACATCACTATTTAGAATGTTACTACACCCTTGCCAACAGTATGGCTTTTAAAGGGAAAATGCAGTTGTCTTAGTTTGAATTAGTATACTACGTACCTGTATCCTTAGTTCAATTCCAATTCATTTTACAAATGATTTTACTAAAATACATAAACAACACTGATGGGCATAATAAAATAGTGAGAAATGATTTGATGGGCACTAGAAAAACAGAAAACTGTTTGTCTAGCCTGGTGACCCGAACATGATCAAATTTACATACATGTAAATGGAACAGAAGTATGTCATTTGTAGGAATTAGCTTAGTCCTTTTGTAACCATGTGACAAAATTTTTCGTTACTAAATGAATTGATGAATGCATGTAGAATAACTTCTTGGTGTCTTTTTATTTTAAAGGGAACAAGCAGTCACTCTAAATGTATTGTGCACACATCAGCTAAATCTTACAAAGTTTCCTGAATGGCCCTCAGGAGTTTGTGCTGACATTTCCAAACAAAAAATTGAATGTGAAAGGTAAAGCAATGAGTTAATCTGCATGACTGTAATAATTCAGCAACAAAAGTGCTGTCACATGATTACTGGAGGAGCCATTCATGAATTAGGGTACCAGGATATAGTCATACTAATTCACACTGGTGGGACTGCATTTTCCCTTTAAAGTAATATTTCAATTCTGAAACATGAAATTTACATGTACATGAAATAGAGGTACTTCATTTGTAGGAATCAGCTTGTTTCAAAATACAGTTGGGAAAACTGCTCTACAACCCCTTTAAACTGAAATCTTTGCAAATAATGTTTATCAATCTTGTGCAATTAAACATAACTAAACATCCCTGGGGAAACAGAGACATCCTGGTTCAAGGAAGTTAAGCTGAACAATAAGGCAAGGTGATTCATGAAGGCATATTTGTAATAGAAAGTCTACACATACCCAGAGAAACAAGGTGATAATATTACTGAAGACTCACTTAAAGGTGTACATGACAGGTCATGGTAGTAACAGGCAGCTGCTCATGACTGCAAGACATGAGCCCACAAAGAGGGCTGGGGGATGACCCACTCAAGAGCAGATACATCCATCTAACATTTCTTTAAAGGAAAATATTGCATTTGTAATATATCAAAATGGCAAACAATAAATAAAGCTATAACCATGGTTAAAGCATTAGGTCTCACCAATAAACTCAAGTAATATGCTATCTCCTCCAATATACAATGCATTACAATAGTAACAAATGTTCCATCATTTGAAATTTTAAAAGTTAAGGCCAACAAATTCTTCTTGTGCGACAATACAATGATGCATGTGAACCAAAGCTGGCTGGTAAGTGGGAAGAGGAGAGGAGAGGCCACCCACCCAGAGGGCACCCTCTACCACGGTGCTATTGGTTTACCAGGGTTTGATTGCCTGTATGAAGGGATTACATGTGTAAATAGGAGGTAATGAGGGGCAATGTAGATTGACATTTCTTTCAGTGAAATCCTTATTTCTTGAAAAAGCTATATGACTGCCTTACTGAGAATGATCCATCATTCTGTACCTATAAGTGTCTTCAAGATATAAAAGTTTCCGTTCCACAAAGGCAATATTTTCCTTTAAAGGAAAAAAATTGCATTTGTGTTACAGAAATGGTTCCTATCTACAAAACCATCCACAGTAGATATACTG
>WURT03014728.1:0-16171 GCA_009936505.3 Holothuria glaberrima | reverse complement strand
TTATTTTGTCAAATTTGGAGTCTCGACGGTTTATTCACCAATAATAGTTCGCCAAATGCGATTTATTCCTTAATTGTATTGTATTGTACAATTCGCGCTTTGAGTAACAGGTAGAGGTAGGTATTATTAGATGGAGATGCAGTGGTTTTTTTTTGTTTTTTTTTTGCTCTCTGCTAGTTGCCGACTATAATCGCTTTTCATGTTGTCCTTTAAGTTTCACTTATTAGCTTTATCAGCTTTTACAATTAGGCATAATCACAGTGTCACACGAACACGTTCTCTGCAGCTATATGTTTAGGAGCACGCTGGAATATTAAACCCAATCCCTTACTTTTCCCAGTCCGAGTCGCTTGAGTTGCAAACTGCCCAAAATTTGCGAGTTCCGACGCGTTTCGACGCTTTTGTTAAATTACCAGTTGGTATCTGCGTCACATGCTGAACAAGAGGAAGCATTCTACAGATTGTGAGCCAGTGCGAGAATTGATCAAAATCAGTAATAATAATTTAGACTCGTGCCCTTTTTGGTCATTTGCATTGAGCAATAGTATTCGTCCACTGCGCGCACCTGTCTGTTTGGTGTCAATAAACATGCAGTTAATATTGTATTCAAGAACATTAATCTGCAGCACACTGTCGCAGGACCATAGACAAGGATGCTTCCCCTGAAAAGTTTTTCGCCCCGAGAAAGATTCAAATTCTTAATACATTTTACACCTTTGGCCCCCTGAAAAATACCCCCGGAAGCCTTTTCGCGCCCTTCCGGTACCTTGTCTGGCTACAGAGCTGCGCTGTCGGCAATTAGTTAGACATCAAAGCTTTGTTACATGTCAAGCCCCCTTTGTTAGTATTGAGTTGGCACGGAAAGGGTTGCCTAAGTACCGTACCACAAAGCACAGCTCAGTGCCGTGAAATACAATGACCGGATCATCGTATTTACTTCATCGCGTGTAGAATATCCTACACTGAGGGATTATTATGATCAAATAGGCATAAGTTAAAAGTTGTCCCATGTATCTCCAGCTAATGCCACCCCTCCCGCCCACCGCTTCGAGGTAATGTCTAAGATCAGGGAGGTGGTATTACCTCCTATCTGCTTAGAGCAACATGTTTTAAACGAGTGGCACGCTGTGACAACTCGATAGCTGACTTTAATCATTGCTAAATGCACCCAAGTGATCATGGGAACTGGGATTATAAACAATAACGTGACTTCACTGCTCTACAGCGTGTCGTCATTACTCGATTGTTTACACTCCCACTTCCCGCGATTTCTAATCGAGTGCATTTAGCAATGATTAATGTCCACGGTCTCTGCTTTCTTCGGATGGGGGCGCCATTTTAAATTGGAGATACTCCCTTGACTACGTCTACGGGAGACAAGACCTTTTTCGCAAAGTTAAATGGACGTTCCGCGATAGACGAGTTAAGGATGCCGTAAGTTTCGCCCTATTCAAGTCTTTTGAAAGTGAAGGACAGATCTTTCTTAACATACTTGTATTTCGTTGAAACCGTGACGACCAGTAGCGTCAACCTCAATTGAAAAATGGGTCGGCAGTAATATTTGAGAATGAAAGATAGTGATGGGAGTTTATGTGAATTTTTACCCAATCATAAAAAAGAGAGCATGTCTCCCTGCCCCCATGACTGTCGCCCATGTTGAGGGTACAACCATCGTAATTGTATAGGCATCTAGTACAGTCAGAGGCTCATTTTCAGGGATAACTTTCTTAAGTCAGTGTTCGCACTCGTAAGTGTTTTTTTTTTTTCAATTTGTTAGGAGCCGTCAAGCAAAATACAGTATGTAAATTACAAACGACTATGAAAGCACTTAGTCGGTGGGTATTTTCAAGCTATGTGACTCCTCAGTACATCTAGTATCTAAAATTGCTGTAAGTGAGAAGATACCATAATCGATAATGATAGGAGTTAGAGTAACAATCCCTGCAAAGTGAAATGGAAAAAGGGGTGCAGTGCGCCCTTAATACCAACTGTGGTAGAGAGTTGTGGTCTACAAATATATAGGCGTACAAGCAGTGTTTTAGCCAGCCCCTATTTGTGCAGCCATATCGCATAAACGGCGACAAATGTCGAGTCGCACAAAAAATCTGACAAGCAAATTCTACGCGGCTGTAAATTTTGACGGAATCGGCTTCACCAAAATATTTTTGCCAGTTCCTTGCTGCCAGCATACCATATTTGTTGTACTCATAGTACGTGTCGCTCGAGCAGGGTCTATTATAAACGAATACCAACTGTATTCTTGCATAGTTAGAACATCATATTCGAGTCTGATTATAGACGATCTACTGTATTATATTTACTTTGCTGACAGTTGCTATGAGCGGTGCGCCATAATTACAAACTTACAGAAAAGATACATCGATCGTTGGTCGATGTTTGTCATAAGCAAGAAAGGTGACACAAACTGGAAATGTGCTAACATGGTAGACTTTGGGATAAATTGACAAACGACGTTTGAAGTCTGAAGCTCATGAAAAGTAAGTGCGGTGAGCTCGAGGTGGAGTTTCTGTAAATCAAAAAATATTTTATGTGGTAAAACATTTGTCACCAAGATATTTTTGATCCTCATCAGGGCAGAAATCCACTCAAATATTGCACCATTTGCGACCTGGGCACCTTTCAAATTCCCAACCCCTTACACCGCTCCCCCAGGCCACACAGACCAGTAAATGTCGCATTGAGAAAACGTCCTAGATAAAAGACTGCAACAAGGCAGTTTCAAGAGCGAAAAACTTCTTAAATCATAGAGTTGCATGGAGTATGTGTGTGATCGCTATAGTAAAATAACTAACGGGATTGACAACAAGAGGATCTAGTTTTATCCTGGGTCATCATTTTTGCGGAGTTCTTGGTTCGACCTGTGGCGGTGATGATGTAATATTCTTAGACAAGTCTTTTTTTATCGATGTATGTATTGAGCCAATGTATCCATAAAATTATGGTCGGTGCCATGTCGAAACATACTGGCTGTGTTATTAAGGGCACCGGGACTCGGCGTTAGACCTCCATTTGTTCACTAATTTGTTCTTTCTATGTATAGCATCTTGCATTCAGTACATTTTTAACATGCATTTAACTGGAGACACGTTATAACGATGAGAACGTGCAAGACTTGCATTAAAAAGATTGAAGGACTCGGCTAACCGGGCATGAGAGAATTTCCCCCTTTCTGTGATAGCCTTTCATCCACAGCTAGTAATTTGCGATGGTCAAAGATTGGTTAATGGACTCGTGAAGAACAACCCTTACGCTTTGCTTTTTTGAAGCAAAAAGTCGGAAGCTTACATCAAGTTTTTACATCTATTTTGGTTTCGAAAGAATCACACTCGTTCTTCCACAGCGCCGCCATAGGTAACGAATCACGGACTGCAAATGAAATTCGTGTTTGCAGCTCAACTAGTCACTTCAATTCAAGCCATGTTCCTATGAGACTGTCAAGAACAGGGTTTTGTTTACTTTAAGGAAATTCAAGAAAATTACACTTGTAGCTGTCACAAAAATGTTTCCAGCTTTCAAATTCTGTGAGATTGGAAGGGACTTAGATATTGAGGTGAACGAAGTCAGGTGTCCCTATGCTTAATATGGAGCGCATTTATCTAAAAGCTTTCACCCTTATAATATAAACCGATCAGTGAGGATGCAGTGTATGTGGTATTCGCTGTTAGCGTTCGAAAGAGACGGTTAGGTTGTAGGTGAACCTTGTAAACGCAGTATCTCAAGAAAGTTAACCTTTAAGGATCTCATTCTTGGCATGTAGATGTCCAGTATTAAGTGCGAGGTCCATTGTTTTGTGGATGTCAAAGGTCATTTGGGCTCAAAAAAGCTGAAAACCTGGAGAATTGCTTGTAAATGTCATCTCAAGAAGGTAACCATAAATGGATCTCTTATTGGAACGTGGACCATATTCGAGTAGGTTGTTGTGTTGTTTTAAATGGAGGTCAAAGGTCTTTTAACGTCAGGGAAATATGGAAAACATGTATATGAATCTTTTACTTGCCATGTTGGTTCCTTATGTCAAGTATGGGATCGCAGTAGGTTTTGGTGGCGGTCGAAGGTCATAAGAGGTCATCAGACGCCAAACTTGAAAACTCTGAAACATGATAATTGAAGAAAGAAAAGCTGTATGAACTTTTTTTTGCTATGGAGCGAGTACCCCAATGGTCACCAGGGGTCAAGGTGTGAAAACGTCTAAACTACTGAATTTTCAAACAATAAACATGTCTGGATCTTATCTGTGTTGCTTAATCAGTTAATGCCCCAAATTAAAAAGTCAAATCAACGTACGCGTGATATCGACATATTTTATGTATCGCCCATGGAACTTTTAACACTCCATATCTAAATGTAAATAGCAATTTATAACTTCACAATGAACTGTGCTCATTTGATACCACAGTACTTAAAATTATACTCCAGTGGCAGTGAATCACAGTTTGGCTTTCTGGTTAAATACTTAAACAAATATTATGTATTACATAGAAGCTTCAGTCTTTGGTTGGTTTCATTGCTTTCATGTATGCCGCCACTTACCGTTTACGTCAGGCGCCCTCTTTTGAGGTGACCTGATGGTGCATTTATACCACGTCTTTGGTGAGTTGGTTCAACCTCACATTTCATCGTGCCTGTAATAGGCGCTTGTGTCCATATTTTAGATTAACTTTAGGCTTCTTTGAAATACTTTAATACGAAGGTAGAAGATGGAGCCGAGTGAGATGATTGGTGATTGGCTGAATTAGCGAACATTCTGTCTTTATTCCTGAGTCACAGTTATCTTCTCGTGGAATGCATTATCTCAGACCTGTGTCTGGGATACCTAAGAATCGGCTCGTAGCTGGGACGGGGTTACAGCGAAAATGAAGGGGTACGGATGGGGGATGGGGGAGGGGTTGGGGGCCACAAAAGTTCTGGGAACAAAAAAGTTTTCTTGGCTTGACATGCCTTGCCCTGAAAGCACCCTGTCCCAGCAAGCAAAGGGCCTGCTTGTGAGCAGAGAAAAAAAGTGTCTTCCCAAATTAAACTTTTTCTGTCCTGCTATATAGTCCCCTTCGGTATACTGGTATATTGGTTAATAAACTGCAAAGAGATAAGTTTAATGTTATTGCTTGTAAGAACAGACTGAATGTGTGTTACGGCACACATCAAACCAGTTTTGATGCAGTTGATACAGACCATATCGCTTGACCTACAGAGAAGCATTAAACCTGATGTAAATTTAAGTTGGTTACTACGAAAGATGAATAATGCTTGTCCATCACTGGCTGACGAAACGTAGCGAAGTGGGGGGTTTTCTGCCCTTTTTTCAAAGCATGGCTATCTGTTGGCAGCAGGTGAGAATAGCTATTGAGTAGCGTTGGGTCGATACCTGGAATGGAAGCATTAATCTATAATGGTTATCTCAAACTATCGAGATCGGTTGAGAATGACTTGTAAAAAAGGAAAGGCAGTACCCAAAACTTGACTAGCGCCATGCTATACATTACTAACACTCTTGGTTGGCTCATGATGGTACTATATCTTGGTTATCCTTTAACCGAGGCAACATAGCCTATTTACTATTCTTATCACCGCAGGCCCGTAGCCAGGGGAGCAAGGGGGTAAAGCCGCCTGATCTTTTTTTTCGCCTAGAGAAGTTTCAAGTTGCCATCGACTTAATATATTTTGACACATTTGGCCCCCTGAAAATTTTTCGTTCGCAGCATCCGCCTCTCACGCGGGAGGCCCGGGTTCGATTCCCAGGTCGAGTCATACCAAAGACTTCAAAAATGGAACCTGCGGTTGTGTGTGATGCTCCGCATAAGCAATGGAGTAAGGGAAAACAAGCCAGTGAGCCACAACTGGAAAAAGGTCGTGGCCAGCTGGACTTAACCAGTTGGTTGGAAACTGGGCCGTTAAACCTCATCTTACTTACTAAGCCCCCGGAAACCATTTCGCCCCTTTCAGTACCATGTCTGGCTGTGGACCTGTATCACCGTAAAGTTAGGTCGTTTACAACTACAGCTACATCCATACCGACAATAGCCTATTAGACTAATATGACAAATGACAGTCCATACCTGGCCTTGGTCGATACCGTGGGCTTGCATCTGTATCGATTGCACGCGTCAGAGTATGTACGTGAAAAAGAAGCGTTCATATTCGACACCTGCTACGAAGGTAATACCGGGCCTACCCATAACGTTTAATATTGGACTTATATGGGAGGTAATGGCATGAGCGTACGGGACTCTTCAAATTTGGGGGGCGGCAGAAATTTTTTGCCCAAAATCAAGGGTGTGGATCCATCTCCAAAGACGGGGGGGGGGGGATTTTCACCATATGTGAATCGCCGTGGGGGAGGGGTACATTTATTACATTTATTGCTAAATTTGAGTTGGGTATATTTCCAGGAATTTCTACTCTTTTAGGAAATCTTTTCATCTTGCTTGTTTAAGTGAACTTTTTACTCAGTTCTTGGGGTAAATCAGAACCACACTGCGCGAAGTGAGTGAACAGTAAATTGTTAGACTTCATATACCATTAGCAAGTTTACTCATATCTTACGAAATTTGGATATGAAAGTGATTAGGACTGTGCATGTCAGAGCCTTTTCCGAAAGCCCGATAGAGGTGATACTGGGAAGTAACTACATGTGCGTGAAGCGCGCAAAAAATTTTGCACTTTTTTCGGGAATTCGATCAAAAATTCGGGAACTCAGTAGAAAATTTGGGCAATCTGTTCACTTTTTCTTCATCTTTGCCAAAATTTCACCTATTCTGTGCCCGAATTTTGGTCATTTTTTGCCCGAATTTTCGACCTCAGAAAATTTTGGGGGCAGTCTGCCCCCCTGCCCCCGTATCGTACGCCTATGGGTGATGGGCGATACCGATATTCTGTACTGATGAGCGGAGCAATCACTATTTGAGACTAACTAGTCTTATGACAGTCCCTGTCGCCATCAGTGATGGCTATCTCGTGATTCAGCTGCCTGAAGTCATTGACAGGTGATGATATAATGTACATCTATATGCACCAGGCATGTGGTTTCTTTGTGTATCATTAACCAAGCAAGCGATTTGAACCTAGATAATAAGTTTGCCAGCTTGCCAGGTTCGGATGTCTTAATATACTAAAGTGCATTTATGAAAGGATCCAATTGATTACAAGTCTGTTGTAATGTTCACAATTTCTTGATGTGGAAGAGTAGGAGGGGAGTCGTGGTTAGACAGTTCCCCCATGGCCATGGGCGTCCATCCCGGGGGAGACATGACTCCATTATTTGAGAAAACGCCCATTGACTTTAATTTTTCAGACAGTAAATTATTTGAAAATGGGTTCATACCCCCCCTCCCAATATCGAGAACAAATCGACGCCCATGCGCATGACAGATGAGATACGGGCCATTTCCCTTTTGCTACAAAGCTGGACAAAATTATATGGAACAGAGCCTCACTTCTCTTTGCAACATGTTCAGATGAAATCGTTCTCTGAAAAGTAGCGCATGCATTCCTCAACATTTTGGAAGAGTGGAAAATAAGTCTTTGCTTCCTTCCTCAATGAGGATAGGATTGTAGCTTCGTTGATACCCGACTGAGTAGCACATATTCGGGGTATCCCCTTTCTACCGTCATTAATACCAAAAATGTTCTCTTTTAGTACAAGAAAGTTAAAAATGTGAAACCTCGAACTAAATGTTTTACTTAAAAAAATACGGTAACTAAAGTACACCTGTTTATTCAAAAATCTTTCAACGGGGAGGAGTACCCGTCTCCTTATACCCCTTCCCCATGCCATCGATGACGAACTTTACGGCATGGTTCGTCCCCGTCAGCTAAATCCAGTTACGCCTCTGCGACTGATAAATACCGGTACGGTGCACCAGGGGTCGATTTCTACGACGGTTTTGTGTATGTAGTAGGCTATTTAAGCATGGAGTTACCACCTCGGAAGTGACCAGAAAATTGAGGACAACTGTCATGTGTTATCTCCGACTATGTTCAACTATACGCTGTCTACAATAAGCCCTTTTCCTCTACGCCCTGACTCCCCTCCCCTCCTGTGCGCCCTCGTACACCCCTCCTTCAAGTGGTATCATTAAGCTATACGGGGGCTATGCGAATAGTTTATAGCGTGTTACGTAGTAAATATGCAATTTCAAGAACAGTCACTATCGATAAGTTAACTCGGGTTTCTACTTTCAGAACATCTTTTCCGAATAAGATTTCAAACTCATCTGCAGAAAGATCGCCTTGCGGGATGATATCAGTTATATCGTATCATACTTTAAATATTTCTTCACCTGTTGCCCAACTTAATTTTCATAATTAAACTGAATTACTCTTTAGGCAACTCGGTTCATCGGCGGTGCCAGGAACGCGCCAATAAATTCCCCGCCATAAATATTACAAAAAGGTCAGCATCGTTTATAGCACTTGAAATGTACGGTACAATCTTTGTACGAGCATTTATCAAAATGATATTTTTTAGACAAACGAAAAGTTTACTTTGTTGTGTAATTCCTTTTTCTCTTTTTTTCTTCCAGGAAGAGCGGTTGCTGCTTCACCTACAACCTTGCCTGTGTGTATTGATCGGTTAATAGCGCAAACAGTTCTTTGATTGCAATTGTAACCCTTGCCGTATGCATTTCCTAGTAAAAAGACAAACACCCATAAAATACCTTAATAAATCTCTCTTGTAGCTTTCTTTCTTCCTCTGATTCCATCCTTGCACTTACTGTAATAACTGTTCTAACGAACAATTTGTATGAATGAACAGCCGATTTTTAATTTCGGATCGGAGCCTGTCGTGCGTGTTATAATCAAATTCGGTGACGTATAACTTTGAGACTGCTGTAATAGTTTTATCAATATGCCCCCGCCGTTCTTTAAATCGCGCTCCAAAGATGCGGAGTCTACTAGTAAGGCAAAAGACATGGGACATGGCGCTGGCGCTCAGTCGTCCGCTAAAGGTGCGGAGAACGGCAGCGCGGATGTCGCCAAACTCCGGTCCCAGGTCAGTGAGCTACAGAAACAGCTCGAAGATAGGGACCGTAAGATACAAATGTACAGGAAGGAAACAGAAGAGCAGTTGAAATTAATCGAGCTAAAAGACAAGGAATTGACCAAAGTTAGGGAAGAAGTGAATAAGCTTCGTTCCGTGTTGAATCAAACTGCTAAGCCTACCGATGGCAATGCGGACATACTGGCGACTATTCAGGAGGAGAAGGGGATGGCGGGGGTGCAGAATAACCGGAACAAGAAACAAGGTGTGTCTGGAGAAAGTGGACTACAGAATTCTAAGGGTCCTCAAGAAGATCTACGAAAATATTCCAAGGATCTTCGGTGAGTATTGTGTCTGTGTTACCAATTATTTGTTGTCGCAAGTGGTTTAAGCTTTCAGTAGCGTCACTATCTCTAGACATACGCGTAAGGGATTACTTCCAGTTGTTGTTTGCGATGGGTAGGGGGAGGGTAACAGGAGGGATGGGGTTTGCAGCACCTTAGCCCGGAGTTACTGCTTGTGTGTCGGAAAAAAAAACAGTATATAAGGGAGTTGCTCGTCGAATAGAAATTCCATTATATTATCTTGCCCGAACACAAGAGAATTTTCTGCCCAAAGGGAATAGGGTTGGGTGTGCAGCTCACATACCCCGCCTCATACAAGTATGCGTCCTGATAATTTCAATGAGCCAGAAACATGCAGTTTATTGGAAAGGCCCTCAAGTTGTTGAAATTTGCGCACTCGGAAATGATTTGACTTACCAGATAACAGCAGTCAGGTAGCATTGAGAGACACTGTGCACTCAGTTTTAGGTTGATATTGTTTCCATAGTAATCAAACCAAACAAGTACTTCGTGTACTTTGGGTTTGTAATCGTATTTAGTTTTGACCAGTACAAAGGCTACATCAAATATTGTTGACTGCTGTGAGATTCACTTCTGCGCACGAAAATAGGATAGATGTTAATATCTACGGTGGGTCTTCAGGAATCATCTTACAGCAAAACTGGACCAAAAGTATAGTCTAATAATGAAACAAATCACTGACGTGGGCATCTTAATTGGTATACCCGTGGGCACTGATTGTACGTTATTGCTACAGAAGTGGATCTGACGTATCACATCACATAAAAAGATGTAATTGGAATTATTTGCTGGTTTTTCGTCCCCATAAAAATTGAAAATTGAAATTGAAAGGGGTTGGGGGAGAGATTGATTGGTAAAAGGGTAAACTGTTGTACCTGTTAGGTAGAGTATCACTATGGTGTTACGTTTGCTCATCATTCAGTTGTAAATGATAGATCATTAAGAATAATTCTCTATACCCCATACATGACGTCACGCTGACGTCATGTTAGAGAACAGTGAAGATAAATAAGTTACTTGACTTTTGTAAACACACTGTACGCACAACCTGGCCTCCGCAGTGGTCTGGTGGTCCGTCTGCATTTGTGTTGGTTTAAGTAGTAACGCTACGCCCTTACCTTAGCCGAGGTCGCGCTTTCTTTTCGGTGACGTCATAAGCATGCGGTCACTAAATGTTGTACAATGGAGTCGGTCGGTGAATTGTCACTTCGCCATGACAACAACGTGTTGGAGTGAAAACTATTATGTTATGCATATTGCGCACGTAGTGCAGCTGAGTGATTGTTTTCACTCCAGCAGTGTTGCGCGTAATGTGTTCCCATGATTGGTAAAGAGAACATTACCCAACCGTTTTCATATAACCATTCTGCTGTCAATTATTGTTTCTCTCCAATGTAGCTAGGGTAAAGGAAAGACCCGGATAACTGACCGACTCCATAGAGAGGAGACGTGGAGTTACCTTCACATAGTGGGACCACCTCCCTGCAATCAATATTACGTGCTCATAATTATGTATCTGTGGCCTGTCGTTTTTATTGGCCATTTGAACACTGTGCCTTGTGAGTACACTGTAAAAGAATGTGCGTACCTGCACGGAAGAAAAGATAAAGAACAACATAAGAAAACGGAAAAGGTGCTGTCAATTAGTTTAAAAAAATTGACAGCATTTTATCCGTTTTCCTTTTGTACTAATTTAATTTTTCTTCTGTAAATGTACACAAATTTAGGACTCTTTAGAGAGTACACATCAACACACATACATATGCAATTACAATAAAGACCTTTCTAATTTGACTTATGCGTGGTATCCCTCCCATCTAAAGATGATAGCTTATTTCGGCATTCATAGAGATAAGTGATAACCATATTACATGCCTGCGTTGTCTTCAGTGTAATGTATAGACTATCACAAAGTGGTTCCGCAGTTCTTGCAACTTCGAGTTCACCTCAAGATCCTTCAGACAGATCGGTTACAGCATCTCGTATTCTGTAATAAGTTGGTAGCATTTGATTCATGTACGTTTCATACGCAAGGATGACACATCATGTGATAGTTGAAGAAATGAAAGTACGTAGAGATGGTCCGTTTCCGAATTTTCCTCCGTAAATGTGATGTATTAGGAAAACATTTATCGATGATGGAAGTGATGGGAATGGAGCGAAAACGGTAGGTATCGTTACGCAGGGGGCATTTGGAAAACGAAGCTACAACATCAGTACGTATACAGGGTATATGGTTTACATTTAGAAAGATGCTGTGCTCCCTTCAAATTAACAGCGATGCTACCTTCGCTGTAAAAGAAATTACTTTGTGGATAGAGTCTGTTGCGATATTGATATCAAGCGCATTAATTGTATTAGAAACAAAGTAGTTTCTGCTGGGGATGGAAACTGTGGTTTGGCTGTGGTGATATAGACACACTTGAAAAGGTCAAAGGTTTGTTTACAACCGCAGGTAGTGCCCTGGTGAATTAACAATGAAACTGAAAAAAAACTAATATCGATATGCGGATGAATATCGTCCGTAAGCTCGTCTATCTCATGACGATCGAAGCGCAGTATGTCACTGAGAAAGTAACATGAAGAACAACTTTTTGACGAAGACAACACAGAGCAATTGAAACATTGGATGATACGTGTTGAACAAAAAATTCAAAAGTGTTGATTGCAAAGAGGGCTAAAAATATTTTGCACCCTGTAGAAGTCCTATAAATTCTTATCGGAGAGATATGATACTTCGGATGTGTTAAAAGACTAACAATTTCATGACGCTCGTTGCTCACAATGTGCTGGCTTCATAATTTCAATCATATTTGGCTGCTGATCAAAAAACAATTTTCTAGATTATATTGGATTTATAACACTCAGAAAATCATCTCAGAATGCCATGGATTGCATGGATACTCCCCCACCCTCATCTCCCCACCCTCATCTCCCCACTCCCTAACATATACACCTGCTTCTGGTTGGAATACGGGAATGGGCTCTCCGGTTATTAACTTTTTAGGGCTTGAAATGACTGTGCATTCTCTCAGTCGCAATACGGTTCATGAATTTAACTTCTCTAGTTGCCATAGTAACATCCATATACAAAAGTTACATGTATATTTGTGGAGGTCATAAAATGTTCCAAGTAATTAACATATGTTTTGAAGTACCTTTTCTTTGAAATTTATGTATGCGCCGCTTTTAAATAAATAAAATACTGTAAGGAGACATGCTAAGGCTGTTTTAATAAACAGTTAAAATAAACCCGAGACTTATTCTCATCTGTTATGATTTTGAGGATTTCAAATGTTCCATCCATTTCTGAAAACCGTTACGAAACATGCTTCCCTTTCAGGAAATACATCGTAAACACTTTTTCTACAACATTCTTACATTTTGCTGTGACAGACAGGAAGATGAAACCAGAAAATTCGTCACTATAATGGAATTACTGACAGTATACCCCTGTCCACTATTGGGAAGTTGACTTTTTCCAATTTCTTAAATCTAAAACTTTGAATGGTACATTACACACTAATTGGTAGATGATATTTGTTTTGTGTGTAGAGTAAGCTCGCTCTCGGATTTATTTTATTTTCATTACTTTTATGATGGCTTTTCTAATGATAGACTTTGCCTTACTCTTACAGCGACAAATATTGGCCTGTTTCTGCTGTGCTTCATTTTTATCGCTGCAGCTTAGTTTCAAGTTCTCAGTGAATCGTTGAAGCAGGCTTTTACGCCCGATTCCATGCCGTTTCAGTAATTGCGCCCAGCCACTCTTGAGCACTGTAATAACTGCCAATTTGTTATTAACGTGTTCGCCAGATTTGGTGTTAGGTAAAACTTTCAAAAAAGTAGAATGGGATGAAGATTAACAAGACAACTTTCCACAATGGTAAAGGAGAAACCAGCCCAAATATGGCAGTAAACTCCTATCACGGAGATGGAAGACAGTGTCTTCCAGCTCCCTGCTCCTAATGTAAAGGAACAATCACATACAAGTGACGATAAGAGATCTCATCAATATATCAGTTTACACTACTCAGGATGACGATTTGCAGCTAGTTTGATATGATGGCACAGAGCCATAGTAAATACGGTCTTATCTGATCTTTTTTTACCAATTTAATTATTTTTTAATAGAAATAGCACTGTGGAGTTACTTGACAATTTGTTTATATAGTTACAGATGTTAATATTAGGAAAAAGGACAATATTCAAATTTTCACATTTCCTGTAAAGTTCATGAAAAGGCCATAAAGAAATACATTTAAATTTGCCTTACGTAACCGTTAGTCTGTTATGAAACCTTACATTTTGTCGTTTCACGTCATTCGAAGCTTATCTCAAAATATCTGGAAAACAGTAGTAAAGTTTTGCGCCCAGTTAATTTGTGAGATGTTATGTATGCTTTAAATCTTCATATATCACAAGTATGCATATTTTATTGTTGGTCTGTTTCTTTTAAGTAGCGGAATAATGTGTAATTTAAAAATGTCAGGATCTGATGAAGTGTTACTCTTAATAATCATAAATCTTACAGGTGTGGTAGGGTTTCGTCTCTTTGTCGCAAATAAGAAAAAGAAAAACCCGAATTACCCCATAGATACAGAAAATAGATTATTTTAATAAGTGGCCAATGATAAAACATGTCATTCCAAAGAATATGTTGTGATGTATTTAAATAGCCACACGCTGCAGACAAGGGGCAATATATGAGTTGGGGAGGGGAGGGGTCGGTAAATTAAGTCACCGTGGCTCTGTTGAAAAAAGTATTTGGATAGAACTTAAGTGACAAACGCTGAAAACTCTTAAAAAAATTCAGTTTAGGCGCAACTTTTTCTTCATTAAGGAAGACCTTAATCTAATCTGGTTCAGTTTGTATTACTTCGTGCATGTTCGTTTCTATGGAGAAGCAGAAATTAAGTAGGAGGTCCTGAGAGGGGTGGTCCCCAGCAGTTTGGTAGGGGATTGATCACATTTTGTTTCACAATACTTACTTAACAACTGTTATATTCGCAGAAATTCGAGAGTGTGAGGCATAGTCCCTTTCCGACTGTCCAACAATTTGGTTTTGGTTGAGTGGTGGAATACCTTTCTTCCGTCAGTATTTTGTCCACAATCGTGATACATGCAAAAACATTAGAAAACTGTGGAATGACTCACAGGGATGACTCACTGTAAAATTTTTTTTCGGGAGCGCTTTGCGCGCAATTTTACCCACTTAAATCCTTTACAATTGCGAAGACATTCGTAGACACACAAACAGCGCATACTCCTACCGACAGGCAAATTTTCAATATCATACTGCTGTACACAGTAGCCAGGACGATGGAGGGGGGGGGGGTAGGAGATGACACGGTGCCCAGTAGTTTGGTTTAGAAAGGAATACCTCCGTTTTCTCAATATTTTGGCACCTCTGTAGTATTTGTCCCGATGGATCGTAGAAAAACTATGGAGTTCTTTTTCATACACATGCATGCATGATTATCACAGTAAAAAACGTGTTAAACACATACTTGCCCCACTTTGTAAATACGTTTACACTAAACATGTTTACAAACTCAACGCGTTTTAAAACAGATCGATTATAAATAAGACCTGTTTAGCGTCAAAACATGTTTGTAATGTGTGTGTAGGTGTGTGTGTGTGTGTGTGTGTGGGGGGGGGGTGAAGATATGTTAGGAAAAGTGGTTCATTCCTAAACACCGTTTTATGAGTAATTTCCAAGACGTTCGTCTACAAACGCAAGCAAATATGCAAGAATATTTACAGGACCCTTTTAAGGCATGGGGGCGTATGGAGAAAGTTATCCCATATATCTCTGTAAGTCTCCCACGCCGTCTTCCAAAGATAACAAATTCTTTCCAGGAAAAGTGTCACTTTAACTATTGAGTAGATGTAATAGTGTGTTATTGTTTCATGTCCCACCGTTCCCTGCTAGGGATATTTCTCAAACTTTATTTCGCGCCGCTTTTAAGGAGTGTGCCCCCGATAGGGATCACTTTGCGACTAGAGGGGTATAGTAAAATTATTATTTTTTTGTTGTTAATTGATGTTAATGTTTGGTTCCTCTGTTGTCTCTCTTGCTGCCTCTTTATTTTTTAAGGATAACTTAAAAAAGAAAAATAATTTATTGCTTAAAAAGTAATTCCGCCCGACCTCTTATGGTGTAGGTGCATTGTATCTACAGTGGCATCGCAAACTTGAAGGGAAAAAGCAACTTGTAGGCCACCCAGTGTCCAATTTTATCTCAGGTGCTATTTTTGAAATACCCCCCCCCCCAAATACTAAGTCTCATTTTGGTTTCTCCTTAAGAATCTTCAGGTGTTATTGTTCAATGGCAGGCGATAGTTGAGCAACTAAATATCAGCGTCCGAAGAACACAGGAGGCTGTGGAGTACTTGCGGATTCGCGTTGAAATGTCAAAAAGAGCTTCCAAATAACATTGACACACTTGTGCCATTCATTTCAAGCTTACTTTGTTCCCATGGTATCCTGGACTCCGCGGAGCGGACTCTTGTTTGCTCAGCTCCTCAGCTTCCCAAACCACCAGGATATGACTGAAAAAGGAATCTGCCGTACTGCTTGCAACGTAGGCAAGGTATCCTGCGGCTAAATTGAATTTTTGTAGTGACTGGGCATACATGTCTGTTTTCTGTTATTTTTGTTATTAGAATTGCAGGGGCCATTTTCTTTAGCTTAAAGATATTTTTCGAACCTTTAATGAAGTGCCGGGGGTTGTTGTTGTTGTTGTTGTTGTTGTTGTTGTTGTTGTTGTTGTTGTTGACGGAATGAAATTCCATGTAGCTTAAAC
>WURT03014727.1:0-19416 GCA_009936505.3 Holothuria glaberrima | reverse complement strand
CTGTCTGTCTGTCTGTCTGTCTGTCTGTCTGTTTGAACGATCATTTGGGACTATTTGGATTTGGAAGGGGAATGGTGCAAGATTTTTGACTGAATCTCTTTAATAGTTTTTTCAGACAAATTTTGCCCAAATTCATACCAATTTTTTCCAAATTTTGAGGTTTTTCAAAAATTGGGGCACATGTCACCCTGCCTCATATGCCCATGTTTGTCTGTGTGTCTGTCTGTCTGTCTGTCTGTCTGTCTGACTGTCTGAAAGAATTCTAAAGCTAATGTGTTTTCTAGCAATCATGTTGCCTTCAACATTTCAGCCTTATGGTGTTACAAAGGGCACGGTTATCTACATTATGAACATGATGTCATTAAAATGCTAGCAAAATGTAGTCAAATGTATTTTGAAACTAAATAGTATTACATAGTGTGTTCATGGCCCTTACCACTTTGCAGCAAACAGAAGACACAAGTTATGTATGGGGATTCTAGGTTTACAACTTTTGTAACTTCATTTACTTCTCAAGACACTTATGATGTACTTAGGCTGGGTGAGTGTAATTTGAGTTTATCTGTTATGTAACACACTGTGTGAGCAACTGTGGAAAAGCCTTCACACTATACTAACAAGTTTTTTGGCCACACTGAGCCATAGCCAGGTTGCTTTTCATGTGTAGAATGGGAGACTTCTGTTTAGTTGACCACACAGGGATTAACCCCGTATGGCTATTTTGTTTAGGAAGAGTGAAATCAGACTACTGCTGTAACAGTGGTAGGGGAATGTGCACCCTGTGAAGCCTGCGAAAAATAACATCATATGGCATGATATACAGCACTGAATTTACCACTCTACTCTGGTTTACTCTTTTCTAGGCTTTGGATGGCTTTCTCTTCACCCTCTGCAGTGACGGGCGATTTTTGTATATTTCAGAAACAGTCTCCATTTATTTGGGCCTTTCACAGGTAACTTACAAGAAGAATTCTCCAGAAAAACTCTGAGAATTAAGGACTTTTCTTTCACAAAATGTAACTAATATATGTTCAAATAGGTTACATATGATGAAGTAAGAAATTCTGTATTGATTCATTGGTTCAATGTCATCAGGGAAGATTATTTTGATTTCTTCTGTGTCTCCAGCCACATTTTGGAGGAATTATTCTTTATCTGAAACATAGTGTGCCCTCAACCAGTTAATAATTAACCACACAAACAATTAACAAAAAAATTATCCACTGTCTTTATATGCCAGTAGGTGTAATGTGGGAATACTTCCATCAGGTGTCTTAGATTTAAGGTTGGTTTAATAAACAGAATGAAAGATAATGCAAGATAAACAAGATACAGCGACAGAAAGGCTTCCCGACCTCTCTTAAAATGACATTGGTGAAGTAGTGTGCATTAGGACAAGAACTCAAAGTCTAAATTGTTAGAAGGTAGGCAGACACAAATACATCCTCAGAAGCAGTCAGTCACCTTTGATGAGGTGGGAGTGATTAATTGAATACAGAAACATATAAATGGCATACTTGGCAAAGATACATTCCTATTAACCTATTTCCAATGTCTAGCCGTACTGTGAAAGACTTTTGAACCTATGACGATCTTATAATACTGTTGGGTCCTGCCCTTACTAATTACCTCCTAACCTCACTGTATATTTACCTAAAAGTCACCCCCCAGTGGCAGATCCAAGGAAGGCTACAACAGTCGCACCCCTTTGGTCTCAACAGGTGCCCCCCCTATTACCTGTCATGCATGAAAAAAAAAGTTTAGGCAAAAAAAGAAAATGCTTCAAAATGTGTGTGACATATAGCACCATTTTCCATCCCATCTCCCTTCCAAAAGCACAAATTTTCCAAAAGGGGAGGGGGAGACC
The DNA here is from genome assembly GCA_009936505.3 of Holothuria glaberrima. Taxonomy (NCBI): domain Eukaryota; kingdom Metazoa; phylum Echinodermata; class Holothuroidea; order Aspidochirotida; family Holothuriidae; genus Holothuria; species Holothuria glaberrima. The sequence continues at coordinate 17,549 of WURT03014727.1, read as the reverse complement.
CCTCCCCAGGACAGCAATCAATCAAACCTTGCACCCCCTCTATTGAAACTTCCTGGATACACTCCTGATCCCCCCTCTCCCCTTCCTCCTTTATTGTCAGAAGAACATTGCTAAAATGTGTGGTAAGTAGGTGAGGTAAGTAGGGCATACATATTGGCAAACCAAGGTAGGTTAGTTGCATACATGTTACATCTATATAGTAACAATCTTGTCTCTTGATTCTCCCCTCAGTATGTAGTGCATGTGACACTAATGCACACTATTTGATATTTGGTATGCATTATTGTTACAAAAAATCTGAATTTGAATGTCTTTGAGTAGTAGTTAGTTAGGTGAGGTTTTATGGCTCAGTTTCTAACCAATTGGTTTAAGTCATGCTGGCCACAGCTTTTTTCCAGTTGTGGCTCACTGGCTTGTTTTCCCTACTCCATTGCTTATGCTGAGCACCAAGCACAATGGCAGTAGGTTCCATTTTTAAAGTCTTTGGTATGGCCCGGCCAGGATTCGAACCCCCGACCTTCCGGCTGCAAGTCGGATGCTCTAACCACTTGACCATGCAGTCCATGAATATCTTTGATGCATATTCCACAGGATGAGGAAACTGTGGCCATTGTGGGGGGTGGGGGTGGGCTGGGGGAGGGGGTTCCAGTTGGCAAACATGCATTTAATGTTTTACAAAACACCTGGCTAGGACCCTCTTCATGACTTCCCATTACCTACCTTAACCGTGATTGGCTTGCTTTGCTAAGATTTCAGTCATTTCTGTGCTAACCATGATGAATAACTGCTGTTTAGTGAATTGTATATTACCTAGTGATTTTCAGTAGTACACTAAGTGTCAATCTCTACCTTACAAATTGTGTTGTGAATTTATAACTGAATATAGTAAGCAGTTTTGTTTGAAAGCTTCCATGCATGCCATGGTGTACTTCTATGAGCTAAGTACAGGACTACGTTCATAGTGCCAGACAGTAAGGGATTTTTGAGTGTATAACATAAATATGCTTGCAAACAATAATGGGACACAATTAACAAAAAGGGTGCCGTAAGAAACCTTTTCCATATGAAAAAGTATAGCTGGACATATTGCATATTTGGGAGGGCTCAGTTATCTCCTTTGCAGACTTGTGGTGAGTATGTACTCATACTCATGGTTTTGCACGGTTGCCTGTGTGCATACTTATGAGAATGGATTTATACTTGTACTCACAGACTTTGGAAGTTATGCACTGAGGCTGATGCAAAATTTTGCACTGTACTCTTGAAAAAGACAAGTACTCAAACTCGTTCTCACAGTTATAGATGATACACTTGCACTCATACTCGCGCAACATTGTACTCACACCACATGACCGACTGCATGGTCAAGTGGTTAGAGCATCCAACTTGCAGCTGGAAGGTTGGGGGTTCAAGTCCTGGCCAGGTTATACCAAAGACTTTAAAAATGGAACCTACTGCCATTGTGCTTGGTGCTCAGCATAAGCAATGGAGTAGGGAAAACAAGCTAGCTAGTGATCCACAACCAACTGGAAAAAAGGCTGTGGCCAGCTTGACTTAAACCAATTGGTTAGAAACTGAGCCGTAAAACCTCACCTAACTAACTCACACTAAAAGTCTGCTCCATTACCCCTTTAAGTTCATGATTGGTAACAGCACATTTATTTACTTCAAAGGAGTCAGATTCAGATTATGCCTTCAAATAGTAAACCATTCTGATTGGTCCATGGTTTGTGCAGCTCAGTGAAATGGGAGATACATATCGTAGCTAGCCTACAGCAAAGAACAGTGTATAGTGATACTGTGTGTGATAATATCACACAGAGTGATACCACTATGCATAATATAGACTTGAGCCATTAAACCCCAAACCTATGTCTTGAGGGTGCTGAAATTGGAGGAGGGGCTAGGAGTAAACTTGGGAGAATTTTAACTGTTTTGGTATTTGATAGTTGTGGCTTTAAATTTCACTAGGGTATTGCTGTTGGATTTATAGGTATGACTGCCAGTCATGAATAAATTTATTAGGTGAGAAAGTTGCTCAGTCTATCTCTCTCCAGTTTTGTAGATTATGCTCACCACCACAAGCATGGGACAGTAGTGCATCAGCTTTGGGTATTATTGCCCCAAAAACACAATTTAAAATTTAAGACTTGAAGGGTAAATTTGACTCATTAAAGACTTGAACTATGTATTTGACTGAAATTGACTCATTTGTGGAACTACCAGGACTTAAATCTGGTATTTTAAGTCTTAATCACATTTTTTTTCAAGACATTGCACTAAGATTCCCTCATTTATACAGTTCACTACACTTTTCTGTACACATTGGGTTTCTCTGTACTTCTGATAAATTACACAGAATTGAAATAGCTCATGTGGAGAAATCTAATAAAATCCCTTTGAAAGTTAAATTTCAAGAAGTATATTATTGTTATTTTACTGTGTTTACATTGAAAGAAGCTGTGATAGAATTAACTTTAACCCAGACATCCTCTAGCCTTAAATCCTGAAATGTTTCGTTTACAATTTCGTCATATTGCAAAATCACCCTAGTGATTTCTACACATCCTATACCAATGTTAAATCAATTCTTTGTATTATAATCCTTAGTAGGCATCAGTCCTGCAAACTGGTAAATAAATTATATCAAATACCACTTTGCAAGTCATCATAATAGGTTATTTGTAAGTATTGACTCTCTCATTAGGCATTATTTGCTGACCATTATCCATAATCTTGTATTTGTCCTGGTGGACACAGTATTGCTAGAAATGTTGCAATGTCATCATATTTTTGATGTGTCATTCAACTGTTGGCTTAATTTTGATCTGACTTAATCTGTTTTAAAAGAATTGACAGATGCACAGCTTGACAATAATGATGAGATAGACCCTTTTCCAAATAGCAGTTACAAAAGATTATGGGATGCAGTTTTGGTATAATTTTGGTCATTTTTGCCAATGCATGGCATTTTTCTGTGGCTAAAAATGAAGCTCATAAAAATTCTCTTCTCACAATCCTTTGTAATTGCTATTTGGACAAGGGTCAATTGTGAATCTTCATAGAGCTGGAACATGGAGAAAAACAGGCAAAAATATTTAATTAATATGCATGTGTTGATGCAGATTAACAGTACAAATAAAACAAAGACTATTGATTGGATAGTAGAGGGCATAATATTTTGGAAGTCATTAGCAAGGTATTTCATACCCACATTGTTGGCATACACACAAGCATTTCGTTGCTGTGTGTACTAACACAGACTATAAAATATATATGGTGATTGTATTTCAGTGCTAATGTTGTCCAAGGGATGCTATTTAATATGCTTACCAAAACAAAACTGATGACGTAAAGGTTTGCACTCTGTAGTTTGCTTTGCTGATGTCTTGTTGTCACTTTGTTGTTAACATATTATTGTGATAATTCATGTTGTTAATTATTACTAATTCTTCAGCAATGTCTTAAACTCAAAGTTTACTGAATTTTAATCCCGCTGGTTTTAAATTCATGGGTTTTTGACTTTCTTTCAGGTAGAGCTTACCGGCAGTAGTATTTTTGACTTTGTCCATCAAGGAGATCACACAGAACTAGCTGAGGAGCTGGGGATGAAGTTACCTCCCAGGCTGTGTGGGGTTGATCATACTAAAAAGGAAGATATGGATAGTGTTCCCTCCAGCCCAACTGTTCCCTCCCCAACTGCTTCACATGGTAAGGCTTCAAAGGAATACGTCTCGTTTGACGTGAAATACATCATGGTACCAATGTTACGTTGAACCATTCTCGAGTAACATTTGCAAATGCCAACAGTGAATCATCTATTGTCATTATTTGGCCCCTGTTTGAAGTCCAATGATACAGCCGTTATGTCATTTACTTTTTGGCCAAGAATTGTTCAATGTATGCCATTACTCATGTTCAGACAGTTGGGAACATGCTGTGGTTGTAATACTTAGCTATTGTCGTAAAGTTTAGTGGTAATATTTCAGAGATTGTAGGAAGTTAAGATTTTAGGGGAGAGGAAATATTCACTGATTAGTGCAGGGTCACTGGGGTCATAGAATACCTGGAAAAATCTTTGTTAATGAGTTTTTAAAACGCAACTTCATGGCTCTTAAAGGTCATGTAATTTTTCCAGATGAATATTTTGTCTTCCCAAATGTCATAATTTTCTGTGAAAGTGTGCAAGTAAAATCTGCTGCCATTGGTGCTCACTGGTACAATTTCATTTCATTTCATTTATTTTGTCCATACAAATACAAATACAAATACAAAAATGGCACAGTAAAAGTATGAACAGGATACTAGAACAAACACAGAAGTGTTTAACAAAGCTAGCAATCTTAAAGAAAAAAAAAGAAGCTTAGTCACTTTAATAAGCTACAAAAGAAAAGCAAAGAGGGAAACAGAGAGAGAGGAGAGATAGAGAAGAAAAAAAGAAAGGATAACAATACGCTGTGTTCTTACATACACCAAAAACAGGATTTTATGGTATGGTCTTTGATTGCCATAAAAGTTGCAGTTTTGAAAACGTGCAGAAACCCTGGCAGTGTGTCAAAGTTTTCTTGGGTCAATTTTAGACCTTTGAGTCAGAGATTTTAAGGGAAATTTAATTTTGTGACCCTTGCCATTTAATTGAAACACCTAGTCATCCATTTCTGGCCTACCTATAGCTAGTAGAATATCAATAAAATCAAACACAAAAAAAATGTATCTCACTCGTTGAGATTTAGAATGTTTATCCTTTAGGAGACAACAGCAAAAAGCATTGAGTTTGAAAGCAAAATTCACAAATAAGTACAGCATTCCAACAGGCATTGCAAATTTCACAATTAAATCTTGGCTATAATTAAAGCTCTGATTAAGAAATTTTCTGCTCTGGAAAGTTGATTAAATTTTTCCAAAAATGGAAGGTCATGGACAGTTTATTTTGGAAGTAGATGTAAATCTTAAGAAGGATTCAGTCTTAAGAAATTTGAGTGAAATTTGACACTATCATTCAAGTGAAGGAAAGTTTTTCAGCCATCAGTGCATGGAAACTGAAGGTTTAAGTTTTCATGCTGGATGTATTTGATAGTATGGATACTTCTGTACTGGTTGTTACGTCCCCATCTTGAATTCTTTCATATAGTACTGCCACAGGGTTTTGTTATGCACTTTTAAATCAAAACCACTCCCTTCCTCCCCAATACCCAGGGGATAAGGGGGCTGTTGTAACCTTTCTGCCACTGAGGAATGTCTAATTTATTTAATCCCGAATCTGCTGGGAGTAGTACTCCAAGCCAGGTTGCACAATTTACAAAATGACAGGGAAAATAACCCTGGAATTTTCTGAAGCAGATAAAATTGCAGGGATTTGGAGGGTGCTTACCAGTATACACACACTTTCCATAACACCACTGTATATTAATGTATGGAGACTTTACATAGTAGCAAGGATTTGCAAGCAAATGATGCCCTCGCTCGCCTGGAGGCTACATTGGATTAATCATGGAATGAAGCACATTGTTACATTTCTGTAGGTGACAGTCTTGCTTTATGACCTCTCTATACTTGGGTGGGTTGGGGGGAGGGGGGGGGTTAACATTTGACATATATGTTTATATTTGCAAAAGTAATGACTTAATATAGGCTTATCATGATATTTCATCTTTGTTACAACAGATCTCCCCTTGACCCCACCTTGAATACAAATTCTGTATGTGTAAAGTGTTATGTCATTAACCACTTTATAAGTTTGTTTATGTGCTTCATGAGTACTTTAGTCTATTTTACTCACCTCCTATTATATATATATGTATACCACTACTGCCTGCGATCATAACCAACCATCTGGCAAAAAACAAATAGCATCATAAATACTTTTGTGTTTGAATTCCTTTCAGGCTGTCTGACTATACGGGTGTGAGGTGTGTGTGTATGAAATGTTCCCATGGACAAAAAGTTGCAGTTTTATGATGTTATCAGCATTTAGAATATTTGGGGAGTATGCTTTATTTGCTTATCTCAAAGGACAATTCTCATTGTCCCAGACAGTTCCAATTTTCCCAACTAGTAAGCAAGTTGAAGTTTGTCCCATAACAGTTTAAAGCTCCTCCTTGTGCAGACACAAATCTATTTTATTGCTAAAGGCCAATATCCTTGTTAACATACAAGGCGATAATGTGTAATCCAAACACTCGCTCTGCATTGTGTGGAATGTGAGCTACTCTGCATCTTTTGAATTTTCAAACTTTGATGTTAGTCTAAGAGCAGTAACCAACTGAAAATTTTGATACCACATCCCAAAATTTACTTTGGGGTGATGACTGTCTGTCTTTAAAACAAAGCATCTAAAGTTTAACTCAAAAAGTATGAGCTACATAAACTACTTTTCAGCTAGTGGGGGAAGGAGTGCAACAAGCTTCATTTTACACAGTGAAAATCCCCAGGGTACAACTGTACCCTTTTGGTTTAAGCTGTTAACCAAACATTTAATAATGATCCATCTTTGAAGTGATGTAAAAGTTGATACGAGCCAAGGCAGGACACTGCAACTTTTCTTCCCAATAATTATCCAATTACTACCAGTACATTTCTGTAACTTATTACGTGACATTTGCTTACCTGCTTTGTAGCAAGTTTTAAGTGGGAAGCAGCAAACCTTGTCACAGAGTTAAAAAATTCAAGTTGGATGTTGTGAAACTCTTTGAATTTGCTATTAGGTAGTAAATTTGATGTGTTTCACTGATTTGCCCATGTGGTGATTTGATTGGACATCACTAGTTACCTTATATAATGCAATCACACCTGAAAGGGAGGAACCCCCAGTTCCAACTGTGGTTTACTGTTTGTATTAAATTAAGCCATCATTGACAATACCAGTTGTTTTACAAATTTTCTTTTTTTTTTCTTTAATTTTTTTCTCTTTATGTCAGAAAACTTAAACATGGTACCCCCAGCTAATTCTACTAGGTATGAAAGGTCCTTTCTCATCAGAATGAAGTCTACACTGACTAAGCGAGGGGTAAATTTCAGGTCTTCTGGGTATAAGGTAGGTTTGTCATTTTTAGTATTGCTCATCTCATATACATGGGTTGTTTCTGAGCGCCACTTTAAGCTCTTGTTTCCAACTTCTTTTTCTTAAGTTTTCATTGATCCTTGGTCTTTCTGCTTTGTGTCCGCAGTTTTTTTTTTTTTTTTCACTAGTTTATGTGGTACATCAGTGAAGATGATAAACTGCTGTTAAAGAGATTTCGTCTGTCTGGCAAAAGTGGGCCATGTTAAGTTAATTGCTAAGCTAAAATTATGTATGGTATATCATAGGTTACTGTAACATACATGAACAGTCAACTAATATACCCTTAAATGACTCTGTTCAAGGACAGAGACAATTCTTTTAAATGATAGACATTTGGAGGATTTAAGATTTTAGAAGAGGAGGGGATCACAGAGGGTGTTGAATGAATGTTTCTTTAATGACTTTATCCAGGGTGGTTGGATGGCACAGACAAAAATGAATAAAATGCAGATTTTGGTTTCAATAAGGAGGTTACCATAAGGTTCTTGGGGGGCATTGCCATGATATCAGGGTTCATCATTTAAAGAAAGAAATAAACCAGATTGAATTTTCACACTACAAGAGATGGTAGCAGTGTATAAAAGTGTGACTCTGACACAGAAGAGTGAGCAAAAAGTATCAAAATGAGGGCCATTATCATCAGTCTGTCTTTAAGTTAATAGGATAGCATCAATCAGGCAAATAGGTGTTAAAAGAAGTTGTCACCTGTCCTCTGGGGATAATTGGGACAGTTTTAAAATGCAACCAAAGGTTTGTGGGGGTGTAATTTTTGAAAAATGTTTATATGACTTTGTGTCAAAATAGATTGACCGCTGTCAGGAGTTATTATGAAAGTTTTGGTAAGGTGATATTTTTAGAAGCAGGTTACTTTTTCATTATTTTTTGTGATACTTTGAAAAAGATTATCCTGTTTGTCATTATCAGCAAGTTTTAAAAGCAGTCAGAAAGTGTATTTATAATGAGTGATTTTTGCATAAGTGGCACTGAAGGAGATTTACCTCATGTATCCTAAAACTAACCCTGCTGTATTGATGTTGCTATTGAGGGAACTTGTGCAGTATTTTTGCTTTTGAGGGGATGCAGGGAGGGTTGGGGGAGGCGGGGACTCGTTGATACCAGTGTTTTCCTTTGAAAATTCACAAAATGTACTCATTTTTGTAGGTTGTAATTTACAAAGGCTTTTATTGTGGTTGATGTGAAACTCTTCACCTCACCCCACTTATTCTAATTTGAAAATATCAATATTTTAAGCCAACATTTTGCTTTCGAAACTTAGTGAATTATGTCCCTGATTTTCTTTTGAAATTGTAATACAGGTTTTTTTAAGGCTTTACGTTCCTTCCATAGGTCATTCATATAACAGGGTCACTACGGCCAAGGGTCAATCCACCAGAGTACAGCTCTCAGACTCCAGAAATATTAGGCTTCGTAGGACTGGCTTTTGCATTACCACCCCCAACATTCAATGAACTCAAGTTAGAACCAACTTCATTTGTGTGTAAAGTCAGCGTCGATTTTAAGATCACCTATTGTGATGAAAGGTAATTAACATCAACTTCATATTTCTTTTAAGTCAGCATTGTTTGAATATAGAGGGATTTCATGTGATGTCACCCGTTGGAAATTGCCAGGCAGTGAAGGGCAAAACACACACTCAGTGAGTGTACTATGCAGTTAACAACATACGCACACAACATAACCATAGAAACTACTGTGACACCTGTAAATATGCTTACTGCACGTGTTGAAACATTAGATGCTTGCCCTTCAAAACTAAAGAGATGTGTTATTACGTGATGTTGGTGAAACCCCTCTATTGGATATGAGGTAATCTTACCTACATCTACACCTTAAATTTGATGATGTGCATGGTACAAAAGTTAATGAGTTTGAACGATGCATGCTTCCACAAAACCCTGCATGCATTCTCACTCCAAACTTGGACAGGTAGTCCATCTTCCAGAAAATACAGGAAATAAGAAAATTTTTATTGCCGGCATTTTATGGTGAGACGTTAGTGCTGAACCATTGTGGTACAACGTGCTCAAGGTCTTATCCTTTGTTGACCCTAGTCCATCATGGTGTTGTAGATTGTCTGACTCGGATCGAGTCAACCTAAGGTTAGATTCAAAATCCATCCCTGAATGGTGAACTCTATACAAAGAGTCAAAGGAACATGACCTTTTTTGTTCAAGAAATTTCAGGAAGTACCTACAAACTAAAAAGAATGAAGATTGTATACTGTAGCTACAACTGATACACACAATTAACAAAATGATTCTTTTGGGCTCATAGAGGTACAAATTAGTACTGCAGCTGTAGCTGAGAGTTACATTCAGTTGTATTGTCCAATAATCTTGACATTTGGGGGACCTGCAGCCTCTTGTGGGACCACCAAATATTATGAGGGGGTAGCAAAAGAATGATGTAAAATTGATGGGCATTGGTATGGTTGATACTCAGCTCTGGTGTCTGTCATGTAATGTTTCTGGACCATAGGTTTTGTGGTCATGGTTACAGTTAAAGAAATAATTGCCTGAAACAAGGTATAAGCAACCAATTATTTGTGCACATGGCTTCTGTTACATTACACCCTTTTCATTGTCAAGCATACTTACCGTAACAAGTCTTACTGTAAATAGTGAAATTGTGATGGTAACTTAAATGTACACATTAATAACTGGTGTTGTCCATGGAATATATTTTATTGTACATAACATAAGCAGTGCCTTTCATGCCCCTAAATGTATGTGATAACCCATGGTCTCTATATACACAACTGGTGAATGCCCTTTGACTGATTCAAAGTATGCCCTTCAAGTATAAGCCACTCAGATTGGTATTATAGGATTTATGCAGATCAAACACAGAATATGTCCTTAAGCAGAGAAAACTACAGGCATTTGTGTGGGAGCGGCTGAAAACAATGTTTTTTTTCAATTTCAATTGCTGGTGACACTAGAAATATAAAACTTGGTTGAGAGAATTTTCACTGAATGGGATGAGGTAGCTGGGCCTGTATGGAAAAAGCCCGATAAAGACAAATTGAAGGGTGTCATGTAAAATCTGTTTGAGATGAAGTGGAGATAAAAACTTAGTACTACCGATTTTTGTCACCTGAATGATATTAATAGATTATCAGAATTAAAGACAAGTGAAGAGGTAAAAGAAAATATAAAAATTTTGTTTGCAGAGCAACAATAAGCAGTCATTCACTTCTTTTGAAGTGATTCCCAGTTTTATAGCCAAATAAATCACATGCATCTTTTTACGTTCTAAAAATTGGTGGTAAGGTAATGTAGTTTTGATGAGAAAACTGAGGTTTCTTATAAGCAACAAAGAGGTTCTTGTAAGAACAAAGGTTCTTTCCTTTTGTAAGCACATTATTACAGCAGCAAGCAAAAAAAAAAAAAAAAAAAAAACCAACAAACAAAACCAACAAAAAGAGAAAAATTCTTTAATTAAAGTCTTGTCCAGCATGAGGATTGTCTCAGTTAACTAGCTATCTCAAATAAGCCTGAAAGACCACAGAGGTCATTGATTGCACCTTCATGATAGCATGTTCATGCCCTTCTTGCACTGTTCCCCTTAATTGCTACTGGCTGAGATAAACTGGCATCAAATATCAATTGATGTTGAGAGGTGATACATATTAAGGGCAATCAATATATGCATGGATGAGTAACTAATTGGTAGTGTTAACAACTTTTGAACAGCTTTTGAACTAGAAAGGATCTGACTCATGAATGAGTCTTCTTAGTCTGAAAAAAACTGATTTCCATACCAGATAGGATTCAAGTTGTGAAGGGGAATATGACAGATTCCCCCCCCCCTTGCTTTTAGACACAACAATAATAGGTTTAAATCTTTCCTATCTATTCCAAGGATTGGGAGATAAATGCTACTTTGATGAATAAATATAGAAGAAACTTAAATTTACAACAGCTCAATTACAGGTAGGGCAACAAAATATGTGACCTGATATGGTGCAATACTTATTAGGGGGAATTAATTTTCTCATTTCACCCTCAAATTTTTGGAAAGACCAATCTTTAGAAGGGGATTAAGAAGATTGAAGTATTTTACTTGACTGGTTCTGGTAGTTCAATTCGGGGTTCTGGTAGTTCCACTCGGAGGGGGGGGGGGACCAGTTGTGTGTTATACCTCTTCCCATTCAACCTGATCACCTTAAAGACAAGCAGCCATCACCCCAAAGTGCATTTTTGGTATGGGGGGTATCAAGATCCTCAGTTGGTTCCTGCTCTTTGATTGACATCACAGTTTGAAAATTCAAATGATGCAGAGTAGCTCAAATTCCTCACAATGCAGAGAGAGTGTTTGGATTACATATTGTAATCCAAACTTGTATGCTCACCAGTACATGGCCTGAAGCAATAAAGTAGGTTTGTGTCTGCACAAGGAGGAGATTTATACAGTTATGGGAGGAGCTACAAGTTGCTAAGTTGGGAGAATTGGAACTGTCTGGAATGACAAGAATTGTCCTTTAAGTTCTCAGTAAGGAGGGGTAATTCATGAAATTCCAGAAAAATGGAGATAAAATTGGCCTAGTTGGAGAGATAAAAATTTGCCTCCCCCCCCTCCATCCTCCCCACCTCTGGAAATTCCTGAAGACCTATAGCAATTATTGTCAGAACTGGCAAATTTATAGTAAGGTGTGAATGGAAGATACTGCAGTTCTTTATTTCATCAAGTTTTATCCTACATGGCAGAGGGATACACCATCTGCCTTTCAACTGGTAGGACCAGGTTCAGTCTAAAGTCAGGTCATTCTGAGTAAACCCTGTTACCATCACCCTGTATGTGGCAGTGTGTGCAAGGATAGTGATAAATTGTGATAGTTTCAATGTGAGTACTTTAATGGAAACTAGCCTGTATCTGGTAACATGCATGCTCATCTTGTAACATGCATGACCCTGCGTGTCTTGAGAACAATAGGTCTGCAAAGATTGTGATGTGCCTTTGTTATATTTAGTGCAGTTGTTGGTGTAAAGGGGCTCAGTACATCAATTTTTTCAAATATGTGACCTTGTGATCATGGATTTGATTCCTGTTTTTGCTCACTTTGAAGGTAGAAGATATGGTGTACCTGAAGAAATAAGTCTCTAAATTGACAAAGACCCAAAATTGAGCTAAATGTTGATGTAACCCACCCAATGTGAACTTGTCATTTAGGCTGAAAAATGAACAAACTAAAAATTAATATTAAAGCACTATTATGTTCAGTCCTTTAATGAGTGCCTCACATATTAAACTGAGATGTTAGGTTCACTCACAGCCCTCTTTGTATTGTTTAAATCAGCGGTTCGTAGACTACGGCCCCCTTTCACCATCTTGAACTGTTCCAATCCCCTCCCCCTTCCATTGTCTTACCATTCATATTAGAACATTCAAAAATATTTTTTCTCAGTTTTTCTATAATTTGCAAGAACGACGAAAGACTGCAGAAGGCAGGCATACTGTGAAACTGGCATAGAGAACTAGGCTGGCGGATCCAGGGCCATTGTTTGGGAGGGGCCAAACTTGTGGTACAGTGATATAGGGAGGGGTCACCCTCCCCCTTTGAAAAATTTTTCTGTGACTGAATGCCCTTAGATGCGATTTGGTGCAACAAAAGTGTACGATTGTGAAGTTAATTTTCTTCTAAAAAAATTTGTTTTCCTATGTATAATTCTTGGTAATAAAAACAAGTAATAATAGAACAAGGTTAGGATGATCTTTCTCCAAGAAATTTTAATTCTCGTAGGTAGGCTATACCGGGCCACATGCAGTGATGGTATGGTATACTACTGATTATTTGCACATTCAGTGTGGGACTTTCAAACCGTTGAAGCATGGGAGTAGTACTGCTACTTCCATGGTTGAAGAGAGGCCAAGAGACTGTCATGTATGCGTGTTTTGATTGGTTATCTGTTGTGGTGGCATAAGGCTTGGAGATTGCTGGAGAGTTCATCATATTCATCTAATTTTAGGAATTTTAGGAATAAAAGCTTCAATTTTCCGTCATTTTGGGGATGTAGAATAGAAGTAAAGTACGATATTACACCTCATCCGTTATTTGGTTAAATTTAGTCTTGACTATTTATTCACCAGTAATAGTGTCCCTATTGCAGTTTATTTCTTAATTATTCAGCGAAGGTTTCGGAACCATAATTTGGCTCACCTTTAGGTAGGGCCATGGCCCCCATTGGGCTGTAGCCCTGTTGGCCACTCCTTGGAACCACCAGTACAGAGAAGCAAAATGTAGTTCAGTTAGTGTGAAGGGTGAGCTTGGTGTAATGCTGAGGAAGAGACACAAATCACCTCTTTCAATAATGTCAAGGGAACAGACCCCCTGGATGCCTTATTGGCCCTAAATTACTGCAGTGATGTGTTGTAATCACCAGGGACCCCCAAATCAGTGCCAATGCCATCCCTATTCCCTGTGTACTCTGCAGCGCCCACCTGAGACTTTCCAATGCCCCCCGGGGGGTGGTAAGGACCACTTTGAGAACCACTGGTTTAAATGTTTCATTGTTGTGAGCTTTGTTAAGATATTGGGTATAAATATCTGTGAAAGTCGGCTGATCTGTCTGCCCATGAAAACTTTGCTAGCATCGTCTGTTTGTATGACAGTTGTGGCGCATAAACACATGCTTAAATTCTCTGCATAAAGTCTACATCATGTTCACATTTTGTATTAAAAGGTATCAGTAATATGGGCATACAAAAAAATTGAACATACTACTCTGTTCTAGTTTGATGACATAAAATATTGTACCTTTTCTTGATTGTCTGTCTTCAAAGAAGTAGCGACGAGAACTTATACCATGATCCCCTGGAGAGTTCAGGAACAGTAGTTACTTTGAAAATCTGACACTTGAACCAAACATATCCTAATTAGTAGCTAACTCTTAAAACTGTAAAAAAGTAATGTTAACACACCTTAAAACTGTAAACCTTAAAACTGTAAAAAAGTAACGTTAACACACCTGATGTTTTTGCCAACTACTTGATTGCCAGCACTGTGTAAGAACAATAGAGCTTTATTGCTTCTAAAGGCTTAAATGAGTATTTAAATCTCTTAGGAAATGTTTGATCATTGTGAAATCTGCTGGAAAATATTTGATCTATTAATGTAAAATGTTTTCCTGTTAAAAGTTGTAATAGTGGTATTAACATTTGCAGACTTCCTGGATCGAATGTTTCATATTTCTTGACTAAACTTGTGGGATATGCAGTGTGCTTGGTAATTCTCCTTCCATGAGGACTTCAACTTAAAATTTTTCTCTGAAATATGTTGTGGTAGGTTATATACCTGACTTTAAAAACTTACCTTTATGCCATGATGGCTTTTGTATAATAGTTCAAACAAAAGGGCTTCATTTAAAGTGTATGTAAGCAGTTGACCCAACCTCCTTTTGAAATCTTGACATATATAGAAAATGTGCTGTATATATCCAGAGAGTTACCCCCTTATCATATATATTAAATTATATGGTGGCCAGTCTGTTGTGTGAGATTTCAGCTCTTCTCTTTAATGCTGCAAAAAAAAAAAAAAATAATAAATAAATAAAACAAATTTGTAAATCTCTTCATTCCAACTTTATTGTCTGTGCATAGTACAAAAAGTAACTTGTGATTATTTTATCTCAGAGGACTCACTTATCCAACTGATCCTTGTTTTGTTGATCATGGTTTGTCTGTGTGAGAATTGTTGGTAGTTGAAATCATTTTTGAAGGAAATAATAAGCATAATTCCTGCATTGGCAAACTCACAAGATCGTTTTTTACATACCCTAAGAAGATTAGTACATGCCTTGGACATAATTGTCATTTTGTAACAAAAACCTGTTTTATTGATTAAAATAAAGATTGGATATTTTTCTTGTTTCGTCATCAGAGTTGTGGATTTTCTAGACTACACCGTAGATGAGGTGGTAGGTCGTAACCTGTACAGTTTTTTACATGCACAAGATGTGAGGCAGATGAGGCAGCGACATCTGGATAGTAAGTAATCAATGATTATAAGACTCTAAGGGAGGCTTTTCAAACAGGAAATTGTCGGTTAATTCTTACAAGTAATTTTCATCTGATTGGAAAAAGGAAAAGAGTTGAGGAATCATCTTTGTTACACATCTCGTAGACATTTGGTCTATGCAGCTGTTTCCTTTTCATGTTCAAATGTTTATTTTATTTGATACATTGACGTTTTTACTCTCATAATAAATGTCAATGTTTGGTTACGAGTAGGACATCAGAGGCCCTCACCCTTGACACTTTGTTTAATGTGGAAGGAAGTAGTTCTTTAAAGGTTAGTTCAATGCTTCAAATATGACCTGAAACAGTTTATTGATAAGAAGTGAGTCTGGGTTCCAGACAGAAAAATGTACTTTTGGATGGGTAGGGTTAGGGGAAAAAATTTCCCTCAGGGTTGGAATGAGAAGCTATGTCGTATGAACGATTGGGTTTTTAAGATTTGTATTTCTTGTAATGATCCCTTGAAAGAAGTAGAAAATGTAGAAACCAGACTGGATCAGTTTTAAGAGAAAAACAAAATTTGTGGCAGGACTGTTTTGAAGAGTGATGTCAGCATAGAAAGTGAAAACAAGCTGTTTGTAGAAATGATAACTTCTGCTTTCCATTTGAAAATGTATTCACTGTTTTTTTTTTTTTTTTTTTTAGCTGTAAGCAAATAAATAAGTATCCATTCCCATTTTTGTCACCTCTTTTGCCATTGACAGTGTTAAGTAAAGGTCAGACTATCACAGGTTACTTCAGATGGATGTGTAAGACAGGTGGCTATGTCTGGCTGCAAGCAACGGCAATCCTCCTGATAGCCAAAAACACCAGTGACTCTGCTTTCATCTTCATTATGCAGGTTATAAGGTCAGTCTTAATCCTCTCTACTGCTCTCTTTGATATCACTGTGATACTTTAGTTACATTTCATATTGTGTATTTGAGTTCCTGCAAAATTTTTAGTACAAGTGAATGCATAACAGATAAAAAATGAATCCTGTGAAGTGGAATGAAGTGAATTAAAAAAGCCTGAGGGCCTGTAGAGTTTTGTTCTCTACAAACCCAGAAGACTTGAATCAGAAAAAAAGTAGAAAAAACAGAAGGATGAATTAAAGGGAAAAAAGTCAGAGTAAGACGAACCTGCAAATAGCAGGAATGAGACCAGCATGAAGATCCAGCCTACTGTAACTCCCCAGTCAGAATAAATCCACCCTACCCTCAACCCATGCCCTGACCTGGACCTCACCCAGACTGACAGGTTTCTGCACTCAAATAGTGTACTTATATCTGCATTTGTACAATCATGGAAAGTCATGGAATTTAAAAGTGTCATGGAAAGTCATAAAATTTATTTCATTTTGTAAGAGGCCATGGAAAATTGATATTGGAAGATAAAAATTCATGGTTTCTTGCAGAACCCTCCACTCAGTGATGGATAGGCCTACCACTTGCCTATCATAAGTGAAAATGCACCTGTATTTTCTTTTCAGTTTCATGACTGTCAGTTTGTTTTAAATCAATTTCTAAATAAAAAAAAATATATATCGTTGTAAGAATAGCTCATGGTAACCCTAATTTTGAGATGGAAAAGTCCTGAAGTCTGGTTGTCAGACTTCTTTGGAAATTCTGTCATATTTTCTTCATGATGTATGTAGTTCATCAGTCAAGTATTATCATTTTCAAGAGTTGATCATCTCGGAAACTGTTTGCTTTTGTCTTTCCATGTAGGTCGAGTATAAGCAATGTTCTGCAGGGTCAGAGCGGTTAAATCTAGAAACGGTTCAGGAGGAAGTAATAGTTTTAAAGAGGTTTACTGAGTTCAACCACTTCCACCATTCATAGATAATATCAGGCTTCCTGTGTACACTCCAACAATAAAATGTCCCCAGATATCGAGACTTGCCAAAGTTATGGCACATTTCCATAATGTTGCAGATTGTAGACTGCAAAGAATAAGCAGAAAATGTTCTTAACCTTGTTAAGTTGCTGCTATTAGGAGTTGGAAGAGGCTCTTTCCAGAGCCTCTTAAACTTTGCTTTTCAGGGGCCTTAGTACCACTTAGTATGCAGATAATTTCTAGCACATCATTAATGCTTTTTAAGGATCTGTGATATGCATGAATGTGTCCTTCTGTCTGTCTGTCCATCTGTCTGTCTGTGTGACCATACCATTTGTCTCTGTCTGTTTGCTGAAAGGCATACTTTATGAGACATTCCATCATCATTCAGGATGTACAGTAACAAACTTTTACCTTGGATATAGATGCCAATAAGTGAAAGTAAATTAAGTTTACCAAAATTGAGTTTTTTCACCATTTGCTGTATAAAACGCAAGTGGCTCGATGCCAATAGCTTCTGTAACTCACAGTCCTTTTGTCTAGCTTCTGGCTCTACCAGTTGCTGGACTGGGATATCTGAAATGAAAGTTATGCCAAGATTAAGAAGTTGATGGAAAAAAGCACCATAAATCCA
>WURT03014705.1:2984-16171 GCA_009936505.3 Holothuria glaberrima | reverse complement strand
ACTGTTTGTACTGCTTCATTATAGATATGCAAAGTATGTGAAAAAAACCTGTTGTAATAGAATGGAGATTATTAGGGACCCAATTGTGTCATTGTCTTATAGTTACGATGCCGTGCAAGCTTATAGTTTACAGAGGAATCCATACCTTTAAAGTTGGTTTGTAAAGGCTGATTAGAGCTGACGGTGTATGGTCACATGCTATTTTGTTTTATTTATGTTATGATATATAACATTCTAACAATAACAGACAATAAAAAACAATAACAGTGGACTGTCATTACAGTTTTCGTCGGCTTGAACCTTGAACATTTATACTTTGACCTTGATTTCCGAATCCAGCAGTGCAGTGATGCATTTTTGCTGTTAACCTTAAGGTACTGGACATCCATCTCCAAAACGTTTCTCAGGATTGATTTGTATTTCCACGTATGGTGTGACTAGAATCGGATTAAGTTGCTAAATTAGTTACCAAATGAATCATCAACCATGAAAATCGGTTCATATTTAGTGAAGTTACGCACGGAAATAAAATTCAACAATGCCAGATCAGCGTCCGTCGGACTGTGAATATCTGATCTTTGCGGTTTTATATCATTAAAAAATTGGCCAAGTGGAGATGCTATCGGCCAAGTCATGATGCCCAGTTTCAAGGGGCGGATTTTTCTAATGTAACTTGCAGGCATCAGGGGAACCATCCCTTTATGCTTCTCAATTTCTGTGGATGAACTGTTGAGTCTATAATGCATTGATGAACATGACTGGGCTAATTGTCTCAAGATGATACTAAAATATTGAATGCTGGTGACATATTACTCGTATGCAAGTGTGCTGTTGTTTGTAACATAATTTGAACATGGAAACATCTCATGGGGATCCGGGAAACAATTTTATTCGGAACGACTCTTCTCAAATCTTTTGGCCGAAAAAGTTATTACAAAAAATTTAAAAGGGCTAGTTTTGGCTCAGCAGTGCTGATTTTATTGCTGTAAGGAGGGGATATTGCTTACAATTGATGTCTTCTTGCGGCCCTCTTCAATATCTGTGTGGAGGTAGACTTGGCGTGGCAGTTGCAGGGGCTAATCACTTGCAGCCCAGTGTATTTTATAAATTAGCTGCAGGGACCCTGATGTGAGTGAGAAAAAGATATGAAGTACTATGAAAATAGAGGGGCTAGACCACATTGAATGAAGTCAGCTTGATGCCATGTAGCAATACAAACAACTTTGTTACAAAAAAGATGATGTTAAGGAAGAATTATGAAAAAATTACTTGAGAATACTTAAATATAGGATGATTTCACTGCGAGATTACACTGTATGACCCAGAAGCTGTGAAGATGGTAACAGGTCTCCTTTTCAGTGTGAATATGAATGCCTCAAGAACTTGAAGTGGAGTTTCAGAATCCTACTCTATTTTGTAGAGGTCAAAGATCATGTGGCGTCAAATTTCCCAGAGGTCAAATTGTGGTAGAAGTTGAAAGGTGTTATTTCTATCTGACAAACTGTGATTACCTTACTACTTGGAAGGTGTGTGGTTTATTTTGAGTAGAAGAACCTATTGTTTTTGCAGAGGTCAAAGGTTGAAGCCAATTATTATTTATTTTTTCACCAAAGGTCAATTGGGATGAAAGTTATGGTATCGTGACCAAAACAATTAAGCTTAGATAAAAAGCCGGAAGCAGTTGTTTACCTGGATAACTTACTTTCAGTGCCCTCACAAAATGTTAAATTACGGAATCTCAGCTGATAGTGGACAGAACATCTAGAAAACATCAGACTTGCCAACATTAACGGTTCCACCGGTAGTCTCACGGTTTCAGGCATCGTCTCAGCTGAAAATGCTAGATCACATGGTAAAAATTGATTTGAAGAAGTGCCAGATAAGTGTCCTTACTTAGACTTAGATCAGTGCTTTCCATTGCTGGTTCAGTTATTATATTGACTCGCAGAAGTATCGTTGTCAGAAAAGTGACTAAGTTTTTCGAATGGTCAGCTTTTGTAGATGGCATCCTTAACTTTAAAGAGGGTGAACTAAAAAAATCTCTAATCTTCCTTGTTTAGAAAACACATTTCATAATAACGTATGAGACTTGTTTAAAATCTCCAGGTTTGAGATATGATTTCCAGGTTTTCTTGCCAGATCCTCAAGGTTTGCCATTTCTGAGGTTGGCAAGTCTGTAATATGGTGGAAGTAATGGCAATCTGTGTAGTCTAGCCGGCTACTGGCTCTGGATCCTCAGGAGGTAGAGTGGTTTACACCCGCTAGAACTACCATGAAATTCAGAAATTAATGGGTTCAAATCCTGCCCAGGTACAGTTCGTGGGTTTCTCTGCAGGTACTCCAGCTTAATTTCCTCCCACTTGCCATCAAACTCAGTTGCCCAGCTGACAAAATCAGTCGCATGCAATACTAAAGCATGCTTTGGCAACCCAGTTTAGCTGTCGACTTTGCTTTTGCTGGTATACCATCTGTTTTAGCCTCTATTCCCACGCAAAAACGACAGTATTTCTTTGGAACCAGGTACATACCTACTGTGTGGAGGCTGAGATGGGTCGGTCATTTGGTTGGTTGATTTGTTTGTCAGGGGTGGGGTAGGGGATACCCACTAGACTGGAGGTTTACAAAATCAAAAGTTCAGTAGACCAAAGGTCCACTTTGACCCAATATCTACTCTGAATTTGAGGTAGGGTTAAGATAAAGCTTAGATACATAATAAGGTTTAGGATTAGGGTTAGCCTTTGGTAGCATTAGGGTTTGGCTAGCAGGATTAGGGTTAGGGTTCAGGTGAAGTTTAGAGTTATCCTGAAGATCTTCACTCCAGCGAACCTTTGATTTGGTGAACCTTTGATCTTGCCTGTGTGTCGTTGAGCTGTTGACAGCAGGCCTTTCATTTCACCCTTTTCTGTAACATTAACATTTGTGGCTCTT
Organism: Holothuria glaberrima; assembly: GCA_009936505.3. Lineage (NCBI taxonomy): Eukaryota > Metazoa > Echinodermata > Holothuroidea > Aspidochirotida > Holothuriidae > Holothuria > Holothuria glaberrima. Next base: position 13,243 of record WURT03014705.1, on the reverse strand, counting down.
GTAGGTGGTATGCCTTAATTCTCTCAAAAGCCAGTGAGCCACAACTGGAAAAAAGGCTGTGGCCGGCTCGACTTGAACCAATTGGTTGGAAACTGGGCCGTTAAACCTCATCTAACTAACTAACTAACTAACTCTCAAAATAGTAGGGGTACGAGTCCAAGGGTGGTGAGGGGAGGGTTTGCAGCCTCCAGAAGTTTAGGAAGATATATTTCTCAGGCACATTTTTGGGAAAAATTGTTTTTTTTTAACTGGGCAAAAACAAGTCAGCTCCCCAGAAAAATGTCTTTGATGTGTATGCACCTCATGTATCCAGCATAGCAGTAGAATCAACCACAGATACATGTCAGCTATCCTTTAACTTTTCACACAGTGACAGTTAATTTAATAGATCGTTCACCATGAACAATAAAAAGATTGATAACATTTTTTCATTTCTTTTTACATTTTTGCCATCCCTACAAATGTGAAAGTAGCTGGTACTGGCAGTACCCAAATAATGAGAGGGTTGGAAGATTCAAAGAATTACCTTTTACTGGAAGAGAAGTTAACAATGAATGCATGAAGGTAACCTTGAAACCACAATGGCACGAAGGCAAGCTCATTACATTTGAACAGACTAGACAAAAAATTGAAAAATTAGGAAATTTTTGTTCGATTGTTTTCAGTACATATACCGGGGAAAGGAAAGGAAACGTTCATTGCAGAGGGAGGGAGCAGCACAACCATATTACATGCATAGTGACCTATTAGTTAAAGTGCACCTTTAAGCCTTAAATTTAAAAATTATGTTACAAAACTTGAAAAGTGCATCAAAAATGGTCCAACACCAATAATCTTCACAGGACATTCTTGAGCTGAGATGTTAAATGTTGAAGCTTATTCACTCAGTTTAAAATTGTAGATTGCATAATAATTTGTGATGTCATTCTTGTATTACTCAAATCACAGTCTTAGTTTTTCATTTTTTTTTTTTTTTTCTCGAATCCAGTACTGCACCAGGTGCTGATGTGTAAGGGAAAAGTAAATGTTTGAAGGTCATATAAACATTTCAAGTTCAACATTTTATCTCAGAAATGGAGTAAGGCATATGAAAATTGGAGTCGGATGAATGGGATCCATTTTCCAACCTTTAAAGCGCATATTCTTGTAATTCTAGACTGTAGGTTAAAGGAGACACTATTCTGCGTTACGGAAAACGGACAGAATTCGCAGAATCGGTAATACAACATGAAATTCGTGATTTTGACTGGCAATGCAAAAAAAAAAAAAAAAATAGAAATGTGAGCAGAAGTTGTAAACTTTCAGTTTTAGAACACTCTAAGCAGAGAACAATCGATACTGTTACTGTTTGTCAAGGTCTACTTACTCTTATAGTACTCTACAACAGCAAGTTAGCAGCGTGAAAAAACATAAACACGTATGTAGGACTACCGAGACTCTGCCGACAGCAAATCATACAATTCATAGTAAAAATTCTTTATTTATTAAAAAATGGACAAAACCTGGAAAATGTTGGGAAAAGGGGAAGATCACAGAAAATGAAAAATTAACAAAATAGAATCACAAATTAAGAAAACGGAAAATTTTTGGCGCTCCTGTAGGCCCACTTTAAGGTGTTGGACTTGTGATTTAAGAATTGCTGGTTCAACTAGGGAGCTGCAAAAGATGGAGAAACTTCAAGCAAATCTGTCAGATAATATGTACTTGAGAATGATTCAATCCTTATCAGGTACCAAGATTTGATTGACAGGTCTGTTTGTTCTTATTGTTTAACCACTGTTGACTTCCTTCTTAATGATCCCCTAATTTGAAAATCCAGTAATCCTGAAACAAAGACCATTGTCAAGATAATGCTTTGGAGATAGCTGCTCTGCTGACAAATGTGAAAAGTTTTCACTGTTTGATATCAAAACAACTGTACATGGACACTAAATTGCCAAATTCCATGATTATTAAGGAAGTAAGGAATATATCCTTTTGATGAACTATTCGGAGTCTCAATTTAGGTGATGACATTTCAAATGCTTCTGGGCTGCTCCTGAAGTAGCGAAAAATGTATCTATGTTCAAAAGGTAGACCAATTTATACATCCAAATTTTCAAGCACTACAAATTTAGCTGTAGGAACCACATGGTCATTACTTGCTCTTCCAGACCAATCGCAGATATGTACAGTTCAACTTTCATAGCTGTACAGTGCTATATGACGTATGAATCGGCCTCTAATATCCTAACATATATTTGAAATGATCTACATATAGCCTAACATGCTAGGCTTGGGTGACCCCACTTTTTGGGGTGGGTTACCTCATGGCGTACCAGTCACAACTCTGAATGGAGTGAGGACTGCACATGCCTCTATGATGTCATACTTGCCACAGGCACATAATGGAATGACAGCTATAGACTGTTGAGTACTTGCATCTACAGGCATTGCAGGTATTATAATGACAGAGGTGCCAAATTAATATTCATTTATTAGAATTACAGTAGTCAACTGATGGGAAAATTAGTGATTCACTTTGCAGGCATAAACTTATACCCCTAATTGCTACATCTTATTTGCATTAATTTGCCCTTCGCGCGCTACCCGGAGTAGTTTTAGCACTGCGCCCCCAATGTCTGCCATCTTGTCTTAAAGATTGTTCTCTTTTGCCTTTCGCGCAATTCTTTAAAGCTAAAGCTCGTAGGATTTGGGTCAGCGAAGTGCCGCTGTATTTATCTGAATTTGCCTGGTTTTACGCTAAGTGTCTTTTATTATCATGTTCTACTCATTTGAAATTGTATAGGGACCCCATTCGCTCCTCATGAGTCTCTGGGGTTTCCTTTGAATTGATGGGAAAATTAGAAGAATAGACTAAAATAGCCAGATTCATTAATACAAGTCTTCAGCAGAATATGAAAAAGAACACAAATACAGCTATTTAGAGTACAAAACATTGATATCCGTCCATGTTTGGGATAGTACTGCAAATTTATAAAGAATCACAATTCCAAGGGAAGTGAAGTATAGCTACTCTGCAGTAGAGATGGGTGGCGCCTACCTAAGCATACCCCATTACATCTGCTATATTTATGCCTCCTTTGATGTAGAGACCTAAATGTCTTTTTACATATTAGAAAAGCCAGGGAGTTGTTTTTTTTTTCATGTCTATGGTCTTGTCTTTGAAAGCATTGGGATATGAGGGACCTTGGCCCCTATTAAATAAAGCTGTAACTTGTACAATTCAAATAGACCTCCTTACTAGTTCTGGCTCCTCAAATATGTTCCTGCATATTCCCTTTAAGAGCTCCAGGAGGACATGATGCATCGGTGATTATCCAAGTCATGACAGGATAATGTCTATAGTCCCATGTCTCATTAGTCCCGTCTCATTGCATGGTCCCTCATCTCATTAGTCCTCCTCATTGGTCCCCGTCTCATTGGTCCCCTGTCTCATAACCCTAACCCTCTAATCCTAACCCTAACCCTCTAAACCTAACCCCTAACCTAACCCTAATGAAAAGGGGGGACCAATGAGACAGGGGACTATTGACACGGGGGACTGAGACAGAATAATGAAAGGGGGGACTAGTGACACAGGGAACTAATGAGACGAATCAAGCTAAATGAGGGACCATTGAAATGGGGGACCAATGAGAAGGGACTGTAGGCTTCCCTATGACAGTTTCCAAAGAAGACAATACATACTGTTTAGCCTAACGTTCTTTATAGCTTTTAGCTTGTCAGCCTTAGCTTCCCAGATATTGTTCAGAGAAAAGTATATAGTTTGACGTATTGTATTTAACTTTGATTCCATATCTTGTCTTTCGTCCCCTTTTCCCATTTCCCACCAATTGGGGTTTTTTCTAGTTTTTTTTGGTTTTTTTTGTTTGTCATTTTCTTTGTCCAGTAGCTTTATTAGAAGTTAAGTGACCTATTATTTGTTGTTTCTCGATGAGAAGCATATTCAAATAATTCATCTTTTGTAACCTTCTTCAATTTCCCAGTAAAAAAGCCCTCACTATGATTCTTCCCATTCCAGTAAACTTGTCACACTCTCGAACCATCAACAAGAAATGACTACCACTGTACTATGTATATTATTCTCTCCATTTCATTTCCTATTAAACTTAACAAAAGTCTTCACTTGAACCTCCATTGTGAACTTGCCAAGCAAGATGTATTTTTCTCCTTGTTCATCGTTCAAGATTTACGTTCAAGATCGTTCAAGATTTTCAAGACTTACTGTAGAGACAGGATACACTGTTGGAAGGCTACGAATACCCTAAAGCCATGGAGTGTTACTAAACTTAGCCTTTCAAGCACATGTGCTGTCTGTGATGTGGTCATTAGCCTTAAACTGTGATCCGCTTTCCCTCCCTGTTATGACGTCAGTCGAGCCAGCAATTTCACTTAACGGTCCTATTAAATTGCGTTGTTTGTGCATGTTAGGAGAGGCAGGATGTGCATGCTCTAATGCTGGTGCATACACCATGTTATCTCAGCCACGTACTAGACAAGAGGAGCAGGTTGTTTGCATTGGTGTTATAAAAAGATTTTAAGTAGCTGTGTATAATAATTTGTGAAGAGAGAACCTGTTTATGGGATGGAGAGAAGGTCAATTAGGGATACTAAGAACTATTATTTAAAAGGTGATTTTTATTCAGGTGTAATATCATTTAAAAAGCACTTTCACATGATTTGAAATATAGTAAATGCCAAAAATATCTGCTTTAACGAAACAAAAATAATAAAGTATGGAATTGAGGAGTGAAAAAGATACAATCTACATCTCTACCTCATTACCTATTTACCTACAAAAAAAAAAAGAAGAGTAAATTAGGCTTCATCTTTTGGACTTATGGTAAAAGTATAATTAGCAAGCTTTCCTTTAATTTTAAAGAAGATTGAAGAAGTTTCAAAATGTGACAATTTTGCAAGCAAAATTATTCTTTGTTTATAGTAGATAATGGCTAGTATTTCACAATCTTCAAACCTTATAACTTCTCTATCTCAAAGTAGCGGGAGGGTACTACGAAGAAGTATCATACAATATAATGCTAGAGACTCCTGACATATTTTATACTGGATTTCGTCCCTCACTACCTCCTGTTTACATGTATGCCATTTTTGCCTGGTATAACCATCTGGTAAAAACTATATAATGGCACTGCATGTGGTAACCCCAAGTAGGAGAGGGCCCTGTATGTCCTAGCTCAGCCTTCTTCATTTTTGCCTTCACTGTGTTAGCCCGTATCGGGGACAAATTGTGGATTTCACTTGTATAGTACGTGGTGACTGTGGTGTGAAAGAAGGTTGCTTTCTTGCCTTTTTTTTGTTTTTTTGGGGGGGGAGAGGGGGCACTCTAGTATATATCAAAGGTATTTGCAGCTTTTTGCCATCAGTGTTGTGGTTAGGTCAAGCACTGATTTATCTTGGGAATCATGGAAGCATACATTTGCAGGGTTTGTGTTTCTCTGAAAAAGTCGTCATAATTTTTCGTGATAATATTTTCTTTTTTACGACCATTCAAAATTTCACGTCGTAATTTTTAAAATTTCTGGCGTAAATAATTAAATATACAATGCTTACCATGATACAAAGAATTTGTTGTGAGCACTCCTCAGTCTCACATTAGTCTACTATAGTATTAGTACTAGAATAACCCATGTACAGCAGCGCAGTAGATCCTGCCCTCGATGTGACGCATGCTGCAGATAATGCAAACTTGTAAAGTTGGGCCCACCAATTTTAGATTTTATTATCATCACGGTTAACTAGTGGAATGCGTAATATGAACAATATAATTCAGTAGGTGAGTGTGTAGTGAGTCAAATTTTCTGTCGTAAAGATGGGCAAGTCAAGATTAATATTTATGACTGAATTGTATTTTGGGTCATAAGTAAAATTTCCGTCAGTGTAAAAAACGCCTGTTTTGGCGTAAAACGCAAACCCTGTACATTAGGTACTTAATGTACTTAATTAGTGTTCATAGTGGTATGTAGTCCAAAGGTATAAGATGTACGTGTAATAAAGTTATCAATATGTAAAGACATTTAATCGATCTTAAAGTCATCAAAACCTTGATGCAGTCTTGAATTTAGCAGGTTTTGTCAAATCCTGGTAACAGAATGTACAACACTTTAAGTTTGGAGGTAATTTACAGAGACTTATTTTTTTATGCAAAATTAAACAGGATGGAGTTCAAATAGGTCAAGTTTATATACTTCTTTATTTGTAAATTAAAAAGTTACTTTCTTGCCATCACAGCAATGGGAAGATTGGTTGAAGTATGGAGCTTTAATAGGGTATAAGCTTTAGTTATTGCAGATCGAGCTGTCGTTCATTGTTCTTCCAAATGGGTAAACTGTAATTAGGTCAGGTTTGATGACTTTTTCTCTTTAACTATAGTTTTTAATTTATAGTGATGTAGTATAGCAAATGATTTATATATATAAGCCCCCCACATCATTGTAGATGCTCTGTATCAGGGGTAGTACTAGCTGGGATTTGCCTGGGAAGGGAACCAAGCTTTCAGATGGGACAGGTAGCAATCCAAAGCAATTAACAGCTGGGCAAGCAAACTTCACAAGGAATGATGAAACTTAATTTCCACACAGTTAAAGTCCAGGGATTGATTGAAAAATCTACTGTCATACTTCAGAGATGAAGTACCATTCTACCCTCTATGGGCTCCCTGATGAAATTTGAAAATGTCCCACTGGGGAAGGAGAAGGACATGGCCCTCTCTCCCCCATGCCTGATGCCACCCCAGCTGGTACATACAATCTGATTTTTAAGGTATTTTGACTGAACTGACAAAAAATTATTGTTGGAGCATAAACTGAAAAAGGGGAATTTCTTCCAAATCTGGCACTTGATTGCACATCAGGCTGTGGGGAATTTTGGCCAAATAATGTCTTTTTCGTGTACATAATTTCTTCATACAGCACTACATTTTATATTACAAGTCTGTCAACAGTTAAAACTGTATTGTAAAGAGTTTAAAGGTTGTAGTACTTTGTAAAATTGGCTTTACATTACTGTAATTGTCTACCTTGATTACCTGTCTTTAATGATTGTACTTCACCCCTGCCTTGTTAGTTCTGTAAAATGACTTGCATTTCATCAAAGGAGTGTTTGTTTATATGCAAATTAAACAGACTGGAGGTGGGCAAGGCCTTCCTGTTTGATATTGACATTGAAAACAAGGACCTTTTTTTGACCCAGCCTCCACCTGGCTCCCAGTCCTTTGTTGGATCTGATTACCACCTTTAAACCATTGGTGATGTTAGTTATAAATGGAAAAACATAAAAGAGTAAAGATGGGCAGGGCCGGCAGCATATATGAATCACATGGGTGTTTAAATAGTTGGTACAGGGAGGTATTGTATTTAGGTCACTCCCACTGGCTTGAATCCTTGCCACCATGTTCTGAATGGTTTCCATAGCAACTGCACAGTTTGTGATATTTAACAATCAAAATTGGAAGGGTATTGAAATTCCAAGAATGATTTTCATGAATGGGAATAAGCTTCATTAAACTTCTGGTTTGCAGTATTGGAACATGTGTAGTGCCCAATTTGTGACCTTTCACTATATTTAAATGTCACCGTAGATCATGATTTTTAATGGTATACACTGATATATTGTAGTACATCGTGATGTGTGGGCTGAGCGACATTTAATGTCACATTCAGTAACAGTATTATTTACAGTAGTGTATATAAGAATTAGAAAGCAAATTTATGTTGGTTCTGAAAACTCAGAATTTTCTATGTGGTTGACAAAAATTAATACCTGATTTCTCATGGTATCTCACATAATTGTCAGTTAATTGATATCCCATAATACATTATTCTAAGGGTTTACTTGTAGTATTGGTTGCTAGGGTGGGGGGGGCAATTGCTTTTCTCTAACTTTTAATCCTTCCCTGCCTCTTTCTTTTCCCTCTTCCACTAGTGTGTCGATCCGTTCTTCCGATGTATAGCCATTAAGTTGCACATGTTGATGTAAAGCATGTTGTAGGATTCTACAGGTGCCATTTTCCTCCCCACCCCTCTCTCTCCTCAGTCCCTTAGTTAGGGAAAGAACTTTCCCTAAATAATTTTAGATATGAAAGCCCACCAGATATACCATGGTTTGCAGTGTAATGGTGCTGATATTTTGTCAGCTTAAGGATGAAACCCTGAGGGTAGAGGGGAAGGTGTCACCTCTGACATGTATCAAAATAACATTGGAGAAGTAGATTTGGGTGAGTATATCCTTTAAAAGTATGGCAGTCTTGTAATCTTATATAAATCAGTCTGTGATTGAGTCCTCTCAGAGTACTTGATGACACCGTAGGAAAGTTAGGTGTGCATGTTTTTAACTAATTCCCATCACTTAATATGTTCAGCAGATCTTCCCTGTCAAGGGATGTATTATGATGTTCAAGTGTTATCTCTGTGTGGTATGTCAAGTGCAATATGTGTAGAACCTTGCGTAAATGTCGTTATCAGTGCATCAGGTTGTTATGTATATTGCTGCCTCCTTATCACGTAACTAGTGCAAACAGGAGTGTTGTCTTTCAAGAAATGGCAAAGTACTGAAAGTTTAATTTCTTCTGTCCTTGCTATAGCTGCTATACTGGGACATGTATGTCAATTAGAAAATTTCACCAAGTATACACCAGCTGTCATCATGGGATATGCATTATCATTTATCTTTAACAATTGTTTGTTCCAATTAATGGGGTATGTAATCATGTGGAAGTGTAGACCCATGCACTGTGTACAAAGTACATTTGGTGATGCCATATCTGTTGTCAGATTTAACCACAATGACATTAACAGTTTTGATTGTTAAAATATTTTTTTCATAAATTAGACATGGAAATAAATTTCTCCGTCCCAACAATGCAACTGTGTGGGATCGTATTTATTCGTTCATCATTGTTTATCGTTATCATTTATCTATTTTACCTACTGGTTCCAATTAATAGGGTACTCATGTGGAAGTGTAGGCTTATGTGCACTGTATACAAGTACACTTGGTGCTTTTTATATGATGTATGGTCAAAAGTCAGTACCACCCACCTTACTTTGCAGGAGACAATTGAATCAAGGGTCAACTTCATCTAGCCTGGACCCCCTAGAGTTATAATTCTCTAGTGTATCAAATCTTTCTAGTTACAGTAGGTCATTCTGAGAAGAAATTAATCTACATTCCCCCCCCCCCCTCCTTTGTCAAACCCATAGCTAGGGGATATGGAGCTGAACTTACCATTTGCCACAATGTTTGTACAGGTCTAGTCCCCCACTCCTCCCCCTCAGGAAAATATATTTTTTTCCCCCAGGAAGTCGTCTGGCCTTCCTTCAGTACCTTAATTGACTTGCTATGGGCCAGCCTCCTTACTCTATGCATTTCTCCTGTATTAGGGTTTCAAAATCCTTTTTTATAATTTTTTTTTTCTTTTAATGTTTTGGTTTATACAGTTTTAAGAATTGCTGTAAGACCTCTAATTTAAGATTAGGGCATTTATACGGTCAATGTTAGTTCAGTACTGAATGCTTTTCATACAAATTTTAATTTGGAAGAACTGTGATTTTAGGTTTGAAAGTTATCAATCCTAGCTTCTCAAGTAGTGACCCATGGACTATTTGTGGCCTTGGCCCGGGGACAAGCTCTAGAATGGCCCACAGAAGATTTGTAGAGTACCAATATAAGAAAGCAAAAGCTTGGAATTAATGTAATACAATTTACTACAATTATTACAAAGTATTCAAAAACTCAGAAAAAGTGCCCCTTGAACTAGCTTGCAAATGCATGAGAATTACCTCTGCTGTAGATTGACATTGGCTTGCGAGGTACACTTTCCCCACCCTTTGACCCCTCACAGTACCTACATTTTTCCAGAATCTACTCCAGAAAACCTTCACCTACATACTGTAGCATATAAAAAACAATTCTGATTTGCACTTCACAGTGCTAGTATGTACCAAAGTCAAAAGTCCTACTGATCATAATTAATACCCCTGAATGTATGGACCTTTCCTTTTAGGGCACATAACTGTACATCCTCACAATTTCTGGAAAAGGGGACTGGGAGTGGGGACATACCATCATCTGCTGGTCCCTGGTTAAGTGAAGCAATTCTATCTTTATTAACTTTGCCATGTTTGAGTTCAGTCTTGTGAGCCTGGTCTGGTTTTCCATTCAAATGCATCCAGGATGCCTTGAAACTGTTGCCTAAACAAAATACTTTCCTTTCAAAATTGTATATCTTCTTCTCCTTT